>JAQGBI010000449.1:0-16203 GCA_034698325.1 Sminthurinus elegans | reverse complement strand
TGGTCGTGTCAACAACTCCTCACCTCAACTACACTTTATTTAATCATGATCCGGATGTACATAGTAAAATTGATCATCGGAGATTAGCAAAAAAAAGTGACGCTTTACATCGTAAGTGTTGAACATACTAAAAAATATTTTTTGTGGCAACTTAGATAACATTATAATATATTTTGTACTTATGTATGTATGATGTATGTATATTTCATATATGTATAAAATATAAAATATTTCATAATATAGCTGGGGATGATGAACATGTCAAATTTCTCCGTTGTTTTTCACTCTATCGACGTGATAAATCTGATTCAAATACATCAGGACCAATTTTGTCTTCTGGATCATCGGCAAACTCACAAACAAATAAGCAACAAAATAATGAAAAGAACAATGTCAGTAGTAAGAATAGTCCTGGAAAATCTATCGAACTGGATGAACGAGAAAATGATTCTTCAAAGAACATAACAGGAAAAGCTACAGATGAAGAACCACATTCACCTGAAGATAACGTGGAAAGTAACAAAGATTTCCCTGTACATAAAATTAGTACTACAAATAATGCAAGTCATAATGGAATGAACGAAAGAGTTGAAGAGATAGATAATCTAAATCAAGATAAGCAGACATCTTTAGACCATTCAGAACATGTACTATCATCACAGGAAATCAGAACTGATCAGTTTCAAAACGTACCAAACACTGAATATACTTTACAACTGCAAGATATCAGTTTCAGTTTGGATGCTACATTTTCCATTTCTGGTCGTGTAAGTTATATTCTAAAGTTATATTACTTGAAATAAATACATCTGCTTTTGAGCATTTAATGTTTCAAAATTTTGAACATATTTTCAATTATAAAATGTATACAAATTTTTTATAAATATAATGGTTCAATTGTTTTCTGTAACGTATAACGAAAGGGATTATTATTATTTCTTATTTCTTATAAATTGAATTTTTTTATGATTATGACAGCTTTGTGACATGATGCAGATACCTGAAGACCAGCTGGTCATAAGGATTTCGGACGGTACAAAACTAAGGGTACCCGTTAAAAAACTTATTCCAAATGAAAGTCAAACAGAATCGGAATTTGTGGACATAAAAATTCAAAATGTAATACTTTTTTTTATTGTCTATTTCTATTATTATGTATAACTAGTAGATTATGGATTAGTTTAGGGATGTATATAATAATATACAGAAAGTATGTGACATAAAATGTATACAAGCAATTATTATGCTAAAAGATTGGTTGATTTTTGCATCATTTCCTTTATTGACACACTTTTAATTGATGTGTTCGTAATAATTTCTCAATTTTTGTATTATGGAAAGGTATGTAGGTATGTGTATGTGAAGTTTTATTTTGTTTTTATTTTTTCTATTACAGCTGTCTGCAAATCCATACATATTAGACGATATTCAAATGAGAATAGGAAGTTATGAAACTGTGTTACTTTCACCTATTCGTGCCCAAGAAATCATTGAAGATGGAAGGAAAATGATTCAGCTTTCAACTCATTCTAGGAATTTTCTGATGCAGTAAAATTAATTATTATTGCAGGTTTGCAATAATATGTTTATACTTGAAATAAATTTCCTTAACTATATATGCATGGAAAACTTGATAAAATATATTTGACTTTGAGGCTTTTTGTAGAATATTTATAAAAATACTTTAATGCCGAGCCCAGTAAATCGATTTAAAAATAACAAAGCTGTTTTTCCATGTCTCTCTTTTACTTTGATAAAGACATTTTTATATTATGGATTTAAATTTTAAATCACTTGTGAGGGGTTTTATGTTTAAAAGAATAGTACTTATTATTAATAAATTATAATTATATCTCTCAAGCAAAGTGGAAAAATTTAATGAGACTGCATTGAAAGACTAAAGAGAACGTTTACTGCTATACTTTGAAAAGAGATCCAATATGTATCGATCTATTTCATTTAAACTTTTAACTAATATACAAATTATTGTTATGTAAAAAATACATATCCAAAGTTGCATTTTACTTGTAAATTTCTGTTTTTTATGTGAGAAATATTTGAAATATTATTCAATTTTAACTTTCTGTGATGTGCGCAATGATGACATTATCATTGTATTTTATTAAGACATTTTTTAATGATTAAAAGAATGAATTAAATAAATAAGCAATAATAACTATTTTGTGTGCTAACTATCAGAATGTATTTCAAATCCAAATAATCTATAGTAAGATAAGTAAATTATTGTTGTTTCAACGTATGACAAATTGGTTTAAAACGTAATTTTTGTTCATGCAATGCATAAAAGAGGAAAAGTAATTCAGTAATTCATGTGTTGAATAATATAATACAAGAAATTGTACTGTATTTTTTTTTCAATGAAATTGAGAATAATAATTATTATATTATTTGCATCACATTTTATTTTGTTCTTGTCATTGTTATTATGTACATCGTACAGTTCAAGAGAGAGTTGGTAAGTATACACACACATCATTCTTCATATTTTAAGTATTAATTATTCCCTATTTCTATGTTTGTTTGTATAAAAAAATAATGAGGACTGTTCTTTGTAGTGTATGAAAAAATATACAGCATACTATATTTTGTATAAAAAAAAAGCGGGATGTAATATTAAATTAGGCGACTTAGAAGACATTTTTCATGAGTTTGTTGATCGTTCACGATCTGTGTGAGGTTCAATAGTGGTGTCCGTGATGATGAGCTGGGGCATGATGGACTGGGGCATAGTGAGCTGGGGCATAGTGAGCAGGAGCATAGTGAGCTGGAGCGTAGTGAGCTGGAGCGTGATGATGATGTCCGTGTTGAGCATAATGTCCTAAACATAGAAATTAATTAATTAAAACATTTAAAATGATTATCCAAAGAGAATACAGAACACATTCAAAATAATAAGTAATTATTTATGAATCTATTTACCGTGGTGATGAACAGGAGCGGCATATGCAACATGGACAGGTTGAACGTATTTGACAACTGGAACAGCTTTTACAACGGGGATCTGCATAAAAAAAAAGTTAAAAAGTGGTGATAAAAGTCACTAAGTCACTAATAACAAAGTAAATATAAAACCGTGTATTTGTAATCTAAGTTGTGTTACTGTAGGATTTAACTTACCACTGGATGGTAGGTTCTGTGCTCATGATGATAACTGGTGGCCACTGGCACCTAAAAATTATGACAATGAACAACAAAAATAGACATTTTATAAAGGATTTACGAACTGTAAAACGGTCACCATGTATTATAAATTACAAATTATCATAATATTATTTTGTGGATGGTATTTATGAAATCCAAGTTCATAATAAGAAAGGTTGTTTGCATAACGTGTGACATGGGAATCTTTGTTATTTATTCACAGCACACCAGTAAAATAGAGATTGAGGAATACATGTGAATTAGCCGTGTTATGTTTTACAGAGATTGAAGATTGGGAACAATTTTTAGTGGAGCTTTTAGCTGTTGAATACGCAAGTTATAATTTTGCATCAAGGAGGAAATAATAGATAATGTACAATGAACTTTTGTGTAGCATAATAACAAGGATTGTGCGTTATCCGTAGATGAGTTCGGGATACAATTTAATGAATTGTGTGGCTGGTTATAAAATAATATAATGCCAAGAGGTGCATACTTTTTTGTTATTTTACTGTTTTATTTAGTAAATATGGATCAAGAGTAGAGTGCGAAAGGAAGGAAGTGGGAACCTTGGTTTTGCTACTAATCACTCCACTCACTCTGTTCTGTTCAAAGCTCTTTGTGCTACGTGCATTCATAATTCCTACTGAAGAAAACAAAGGTGATTCCTTCACACTGCACTGCACTGCACTGTACTTAAAGTACTGGTCACTTTTGTGGTTGAATTCATTTCCCCTGATTAAATTAAGACTCTTTTATCTTAAATCTTATTGTTTTAGTTGTGAAATGTGAAATAAGCAGCTACACATGAGTTCTTTGTACGATACTGCATACTGCATACTACACATGGCATGGCACGTGTGTGTGTGCAAGGCAAAAATATGTGCGTACAAAATACACACCTACTGTGCGTATTGTGTTTTTTGTATTAATTATTAATGCATTCCAGATTACTTGAGACTTGAGACGGCAATGTCAACCACAGCTTTATTAAAGAAAAAACATAATAGGGCTATTTAGAAATGGTAACAAAGTACTAACTGCCCTCTAAAACGTTTTTACTTACTAAAGCTTTTAAAGAGCAGAGTGAGCGAATTATCTTATTGTCTCATGTGGTCACAAGGACCGTTTTAATGAAAAGGATACTGATTTAACAAAAAAAAAACTATAGATACAGCTCTTTTCAGAAGAAACTTTGGCTAGAACTATACATAAGGAATAGGCGTGCTTTATGAGTTTCGCACCTTTTTACTCACTGTACAAGTTGTGTGTGTTTTTGGGAACTACCAAACATAGTGATTGGACTTGATTGTATTTGTACTACTGCATTTCAAAACAAATAGACTCTAAATCTAACATCCAACAAAAGTAGGCAGAAAATATTTAAATAACTAAATAATGTTTCATTTGAGGCAATAGTGATTTAATAAAAATTCAATATTTAAAATGGAATCCTTTTTTGAAAACTTTTTTTTGAGTAACATGAAACTTGGAACAATTTCCCAAATGAACTCGGAGTTTTATGAGTAAACGATGAAAGGGGATTAAGAGAGAAACAAGTGGCAAGTGAAGAGGCACAAAAACACTGGTAATATAATATAATAGTACCTTGATGGGCACAACTGCAACTGGGACATGGTGGTGGTGATGGTGACCATATCCAGCCATGGCAACGGCAATAACAGCAGACAAAAGAACAAAGATGCACTTCATTTTGAATATGTTTATTTTTTATTTTTCACAGCTGAAACTTGAAACTTTGGAATGAGAAGTAAAAAACGATGTAATTGTGAGTTGAAAGACTGAGATGAACTGACCATGCTGTTGGAAGTTGGAATCCGCTTTTATACAAATACCGAGCCATTCTGTTGAGACTCTTGATTGCATAGACGAGTAGACAGACAGACACCCATGAGTATTACTCTCCTAGGTATTCCTATTCAAGTACTTACTTTTACACCCTCCGTCCAAGCCAAACACACACACACGCAACATAGAACTACAGCACAAGTAAGTAAGGAGCAAGTCAGTGGAAAAAATGCATGTGAATACTAAATACTCGGCCTAACAATGCAATGGGAATGTGTAGTGTGTACATTTTAAACAAGAGAACAGAGTTGGAGGTACAAATACGAGGGATATTGAACCTATTTACAAACCAACAATATAAAAACCCCGTTTTTTATCATATCATATTTATCAGGGTGGACTCAACACACCGCATATTGCACCCCATCACTTTACACTTTACACTACCAACCAACAACTAAATACCATCCCTTTTCCCTTGCTTATTTACTATTTACTATTTACCTCTTCACAAATTGTTACAATAAACTTATTTTTTTTTTTTTAATTATTTGTGAGCAAATCGGCAAAATCGTGCAAGTGCAATGAAACTGAACTCATTGTCCATTTTTTTTACCTTTGACTAGCATAAAAAAGTTAACTCTTCATTTTTTCAGAATCTCAAAGTGTACTCGAGATCCAATGAATATAGCATGTAGCTATTTATGTCACTAATATTATTATTTATTATTATACATTGTAGAATTCTATAGACACATTTACTTATCTTACCTGCCGTGTACAGGTTTTTGTTATGTCTTTTGAACATGCACTTACATTGTACATTTCTTACTTATCTCCTTTGGAAATCTGATTACTTAACAGGATCACGAGCAATCTCATGCTTGATTAGTACATTTTTCTGCAAAATAATAAGTTTTAAACAGTCGGCAGCAGTTTGAAACCATTTCACTAGTATTGCTACAGACATTCTCTTATTGGAAATATTTTTGTACTTTTCAAGTTTATCAATACTGCAGAAAATTCCCCTTTTCCTTCCATTGCCACATGACAGGTTTATTAGTTACTGTGCATAAACAGAAAGACGCACAACATGAAATATTCAAGTACATGTAAAGGTGTACGTGTTAAAGTCCAGTAGGACGTTACATATTATGATACCGTTTATTTTGGTGGGTCCAAACAATTTGAAACTGCAGTTGAAATTCTCTTGTACCTATACTTTTAAAAGCACTACACATGACAAATTCCAAAGTCACTCTCTTTTTTCCTTGTCACTCATGTCACGGTCCTTCAATAATGCACAATTTAGAACAAACACACCAAATCACACATGTTTCATTTTCACACACTTGAACTATTTGTAATCTCATTGAGCTTCAACTTTTGACACAAATGGCCAACAAAAAAAATGGCGTACAAGAAGAAAGAACGTGGAATTGTGTAGTACTGTTTATTTGTTACTTATTCGATACTCGATATTGCATTCACGATGAATACTATGCTTGTGTTGTAGATTGCAATAATTCTTAACTCAAAGATCCTCGCTTTATTTTTTGGAGTTTTAGGAGAGTATAATATGTTACACATTATGTGCACAAATCTTTGATTTTGAGTTTTTGGGAAGATTCTCTCATTGACAATTTCTCATAAAAATTAATTATGCAACAAATGTGTGGCAGTGTGAGTAAAAAACACATGGATTCTTTACGTTGATGAGCGTCAATATTTAGAAACAATGAGCAGAAAAGTATTGCACTTACTCATTCACTCAATATTTAGATTTTCCAGGGACGGAAATTACATCATGAAAAAATGTTGTTTTCTCTGTGAATGCGTGTGTTGGTCATGTACGATGTACGTGAGTAGTGAGTACATGTATTGTGTATTTACATTGGGAATGAGAGAATAGAGCATGTGGACTTGTACAGCTGCTTAAGTGAATATGATGGGAAAAATGAGAATCTGTTTTTCATGTGAATATATTATACAAAATACGCATTCCTTGTGAAGGGTGCGCTTTATTCAACGTAACTTATTTCTATTATTTAATAATAATAATAATAATTATGTTTGTGACTTGATTTAGTCACCTTTATTGAGGAGTGTGTGTACTTTTACTACTACGACACTCGTTGTTATGTTGCAGGTAAGTTATTAAAAGACGTGTGGCAATGTCAGGATTCCGAGTCCCCATCACCACCGTCTTCTTTCATTCATCCTGAGTTGAGTAAAATGTGTCATACTTTGTTCACTGTACACAGTCATGTCATGTGTTGGCAGCAGTGCAGTGTTGTAGTATAAAGTATAAAACATGACAGCAAAAAATAAGTGTATCATGTTTTATTTTGTACATGTATAATACACAAAGTGAGTACGGTATCATATCAAAAAATTAATAATAATATAGAGGCAAACAAGAAGAGCGTAATATTTAGTGAAAAGGAGCACAAAGCCGAGTCTGAGATACTTTTTTTTTTAAATATTTGAATAGCTTCAAAGATGAACTTACTCACGCTCGGACCGCATCAAGGTGTAAATATAACTGAATGATAAATAAAATGGTAGAAAAAATAAGAGTTGATGGGTAACGGTGAACTGCGAGGAGATAAGAAGAGGTTGTGTCATATTATGCTGTAGAGAACATTGTACAAAGTGTTGTAGCGTGAGTGTGAGTAATAAGTTTGATTCATTCACATGCAAATAAATAAGCATTCATAGGAATATCATTTACCAAATCCCATAATGAACAATGTCCAATCCTCATGATATTTACTCTCCTCTTCATTTTTTCACCATTTCTTTTGGAATTTATTCTCCATTCACATCTTTCTTCATAATCCTCTTTGTGAATTATTATAAAATTCACAACAATCACAGTCATTATGATTGTCATTGCATAATTCTTCACTGGTTGTGCTAACGAGTGCTTTGACAGAGTCGTACGCATGAAAAAACTGCTCGTCTTATTTTTTAAACTTCAAACTTTCTCACGATGGGTTTCATGTATAATTTTATGTGTAACAAATAATAATTAAGCAGGTAAAAGGTAAATTATGTCAAGCAGAAAAAGACAAGAATGGAAAAAATTAAAATATTATCAATTATTGTTGTCCTTCATATCAATGTTACAGCATAGTTTTAGCATTCTTTTATTTTTAATACAGTATTTCTGTGCTACATGCTAAATGTGTACAAACACGCATTAAATGCAAATCACCGCCTTTATTCTGTTTTACTATTTTCTTGCTTTAAGCCATTTGGAATCACAAATATATTATTTGTTATTATGTAACAAATTTTATAATAAAAGCTTTTGGATTCTGAATATTTTTTTACAAACTTAAACGAATGAATTAGAGTTGAGTATTATTCTGTAACTACACAATGCACACGGACTGCAATTGGTATCATGTCTTGAAAAACGTATGAATGTTGACACAAAATGGGCCTCTGATTTTTTTATAGAGTTGTTTTACCGCCCCAGTTTAGTCCTTTTGTTTTTATTTAACCACTCAACGTGTACATAAGATTTCTGCCTCACTCATGTGTAAGTCAAGAATCAAGTAGAGCTCGGAGACAGCAGACAAGGAAAAACACATGTTTTTATGTTGTTTTTTTTTTGTCTTTTTCATTGACTGAAAAGTGTAGTAAACTCAAGTAAAATGACTACCATTTTTGTGTTAAATGGCGTGGAAAGTGGAAAGGTCAAAGTCAATAGTGAGCAGCACACGTGCAACAATTATGTGCGCATTGGAATGTGAGCAATTAAAGTGTGTGTGTGGGCTGTAGCGCAGTATAGATTTTGGCACTTGTTGTCCGCATAAGTACGGTATTAAAATACTTGAGACAATATTTGAAAATGGAAACATAGGCAAATCAATGTATGTTTTGCATTTGGGACATGTAATATTTTGTATTATGCACTAGTTTGAAGATTTCTAAGAAATTCTTCAAACTTTTAAGTGGGTTCTTTGAGGAAAGTTGCAAAAGATTGTCAAAAATCTCCTAATGTTCAGTTGCAGGGAAAGACGAATCAAAAATTACAAAAATCATCATTGTTATCGTGTTTCAGCATGAGTGCTTTAGACGTGTGTTTTTCTCTCAATTTAATGCATAATAAATAATAATGAACAATAGAGAAAAATTTATTTTATCCTCTGCATTGAAAGATTCAATCCAAATGTAATTACTTTGTTCATGGTCAATGACTCGGTGAGAAGTGAGAAGTCTGCAGGGAATTCCAATATTTATCTTTCTTGCTAAGTAGAAAAATAATGATTCCTTTGTCGTTTGTGCCCTTAAGTTTTTTGTTTTTATGAAAATTGAAATGTATCAGCGAAATGATCAAACTGAAATTATTATCAAATTAGTCATGTATAGGAATAGTCGTGTGTTGTATTCCAATTTCAAATCCGAGGTTGTGATACTATCATTAAAGTACAAATTACAGGAGGAATAATAAGCAAAAGTACAAAGCAGAAACAACAACAGCAGAAACAGCCGTAGAAAGTAGATAAAGATATTATATAATGGATTATGCTCATGCAGATGCAGATGACTTGTGCCCAACGACCAAGAATTTTGTCTAAAACAAAAAAAAGTGTGATATTACAGATTACAGCATCGACAACACGTAATACATGTACATTTATAGATATGATAATATATTATGCATAAAGTAGGAAAGTGAGAACATTCCCAAAGGAAACGTGTTTTCCTGTGTTTTGATGGAAAAGGAAACAAAAGGAGAGGATTGACAATGAGTACAAAAAGCTTCCAAATACAATGATAATTATATGTATTATTATTTTATTCTCGACTACTGAATACCAAGTCCACAAAACACAATGGAACAAGATACAATAAACACTTTTAAAATAAGAAGCGTCTCGATTCTCGATAGCAAAAGCGAAACAAATATTGTGTATTGTATGATGGAAGATATAACAACTTATTAATACTTTTGTAATAACAAGGAACGTTTGAAGAATACATAGAAAAGTCATGTCCGTTTTTTCTCATAAAACCAGCTCTCTTTTAGGTTTCATGTGATCTTGAATCTTGAACTGTCGAAATCAAAGTTAGTCATCTTTTTTGTCCTTTCCGTTTTTGAAACACTGCATACGAAAATAATTTCAGAAACAGGCGACATTTATGTATTGTTTCCTAATGGGACGGTCAAAATGATTAATGTAGTCCATAAAATCAACTCATTTTGTGCAGTAAATATTAACTGTATTCAATTTTAATTCTATCCTATTTTGTTTGCAGATGAAAAAAGTACGCATCTTATTCATAAGACTTCTGACTGCCACCATTTTCAACATTGAATCAGTGGTAGCTCATTGCTCTGCCACATAAATACAAATCGTCTAAAATTTTCTTATGACAATTGTCATAAAAAAGGAATTCTAGTAATAAAAAGTAACAGGCGTAATAAAATAACTTGTACTTGAATATAATTTGACAGGGAAATATTAAATGTGCAATGTACAGTGTACAGCCTTTAAAAATATAACATGCACTAACTTTGAGCTGTTGTGTGTAAAAGGTGGAATATGGAGCATAGACTCAGGATTCGCATATAACATACAACGACGTGGTGAACGTGAAAATTGAAACGCCACAGAGTCAATAATAAATAAAAGTGCAGAGTGCAATTCATTTTTATTTTATTTTTTGTGCAATATTGGGAATTACTTTTTAGAATTTTGTTGATGGCTGGAGGCTAAAAATAAGGTACGGTTTAATCATTATCACGAAATTATGTCATTAGTCATTACAATAGAACATAGAGTATACGCAGCCTTTTCCACACACACACACAACTGAGCAAAAGTGAGTCAAAACTCGACAAATACTCACAACACAATTGAAAATGGAATAAAGACATGAAAAATGAAATGAAGCAAAGGCAAGGTCTTTGTGCTTGATGGAAGCGTGATGATGATTTAATAATCTCCCTTTCTTCAACGCACAATCAAAATGCACATACGCTACTTTGTGGAGATTGGTTTAGATTCTGTGCTCTGTGCAAGTCCACTAGTACACAGTCCACACAAAATCCTAATCCCCTCACAATCAAATGAAACATCACACAACAACAATTATTCATAATCAGACGGGGATAATTTGGGGCACAAAGTCCCCTCAAATATCACGATTATTTGTCCTCTTCTGCGTCATTTCTGTAAAAATGAGCTACTAAATAGATTTTATTCAGATATTGTAATTTTGTTATTGGTTATGTAACAAACCAAAATGTAGAATGGTCGTAGGTATTTATAGTGTGCATGTGTATAATATGCATTATCAATCCAATGTTGGCAGAAACGAAGGGTACATTTCACATCTCAAATTATCTTGATGAACTCAGCCTTCATCTAATTTCTATTATACTCTTCGCTCGCCGTCCGCCACAAAAGCAGCAGCTCAAACCTCTCACGTCTCAGCTCTAATAAATATGTCATAAAACATGTTATCCACAGTTGCATATTCTGCTAAAGCCAGAGGCTCTGAAATGCAATAAGTAAAACCTAAAACTAGATTACAAGTTGGGTCTCCTCCGTTCTTGTCTTAATTTTTACAAAACAAAATGTGGTTGGATTCTCTCCTCTTTAGTTATTCTCAAATTAGCTGCAGGTGGATAACAAGATAATTTAACTTGACTTATCCCTGTGAATGAGTCTTTCGTGTGTGTATGAAGTGCGTAGTGCGTATGGAACTACAGGCAAAAAACATTCCCCAAAGTTGGAAATGCTGTCAATTGATGGTAAGATTCGCATGCTCCATTTTGTGCCTGTCTTATCCTTTTTAATGATTTTCCTAAGCCCACTCAGTGGCGCTTCACATGAACACTTGGCAGTTGACACCATAGAAAAACATTTAGTATTGAGACATTTGAAATGCCAGGATGTGATCAATAAATTTGCCCTCGGGAGAACTCTACACAACGACGAGACATATTTTGCTGTTTTTAGTATAACGCGGAGTGTCACTTTGTGAGTGTGTACTGGGTGCGGAAAAGAGTGTCTCTTTGTACTATTTTGTGGTACAACTCTACCTGAGGAACGGAGTCATTATTACACACATAAAAGAAAGTACTCGATCCTGCAGTTGACGGTGGGAGGAATGAGAAATCAAAAGTATCGAAATTGAGTCGTATATACAGTATAAAATATTCCCTGTTTTAACTTTGAGATTCGTTGTTGGTGTGATCGTGGTGCATGGTACTCACCGCTCACACTTACTCACTTACATTCAAGTCCAGATAAACTTCACACCTCTCCTAAATTACCATTTTTTCCCCAACTCGTAACAGTCCTTCATTTACTTGTGGTGATCTTTCGTCTTTGCTTGAATTATATTGATTATTCCAAACGGATGTTGAGATATAATTTCATGTAAGTGTTTTGTATTCCGTGTCTCTTCTCATCACACCCCAAAATTCAACTAGTACAATCTGATTCAAGTTGAATTCAACTATACACATTTCTTTTTGTTATCTTGCTTTTGGATTGGACTGCTACTTTTATCCATAAACATGAATGCTATAGTTTATCAAGTGTGTTGTGTGGTGTGGGACATGCAACATGCACATCGTAAAATGTACTTTTGTATTTATAGAGTAAAATACAGCATGGCTCGTAACTTTTAAATAAGCTCATTCAGACGCTGGTTTTCTTTTCCTCTCTCACTTTTTCTCAAGAAATACGCAATAAAACAAGCAGTAAAAATAAACCTTTGCACTCACTTGACAAACCTTGAGGATTTTTTTCAGGAACGAATACATTACTCTACAAAACATTAGCAAAATGAATTATTTAGCATTTAGAAAAAAAAACGTTATTGAATCGGTTAAATCTAGATTCGAGATGTTGTCAGTTTTGGATTCAGTATATGCGTGGTCAAATTTAGGTAACTAAATTAATCTCAGTAAAAATGCAAATGCAGTTAATTACATAATAAGCTTCATAATAACAATAATAGTAATAATTTATTACTAATAATAATAGGTTTCTGCGTGTAATGTTTCCAAATGATAATAATATATAATATACTTATTAGTACTAGTAAATAGTAAATGACTTTTGTTGTCAATGCAGTTTAATATCTTATTTTACTTCTGAGTGATTATATTAAACTTTAAAATGCTATTAATTCTGTACTGCAATTATTATTATCTTTTCAAGTCAAAAATTTTTATGACGAGGATTGTCAGTGGATTTTTTTCTAAAGGCATGACAGTAATCCGCAATAATTGACTCGTAACTCGTACTACACAAAGGCAAAAGCATAAAGTGACCATAAAATTTTAAATTATCCATCAAAATTGATATAAATAGTGAAAAATCCATAAATAATTATGAAAGAATGTACAATTAAATTGGAGTGAGCGAATTATGATTTGTGACATTGGCGTCTCTAACTGGCTGAATGAATGACGTTAGTGCTTAAGTCAGCTTATTCTTTTATTCGTCCACCACGGATTTCATGATGGAGTTTCAGGTGAATGGGATGTGACAACTGACAACGTGTTGAAGATTTCCTGGTCAACAGACAACGTACCATAATATTACATATGGAATGTGTACTGTTCAAATGGAACTACATATTTTCACTCCGTATTTAGGGATTTTACATTCTCGAAAAATTGTTATTTTGGAAAAATGTGTTTTCACGTGTTTTTTTCAGACGCTTTTGTACATGAAGCAGAACGGAGAGGAATGTCAATAAATCGTATTGGCAAAAAAAGTATGAATGTATCCACACTAGTCAAATACAAATAAAGTGAGCAAGTGGTAAAAGTAAGTACAAGTTTATTTCTATTCACAAATGGATTTGTAAAAACTGCAAAACAAGTAACGGTGTGTACAAGATTGAGTCGCTTTGTTTATCGCTTCGTCTACGGTATGAATCATCATTATGTTAATAATCATTACATTACATGATTTAAATTCACTGTGCCACATCACATGTAATAAAACAATGAATGAATGTGACCATTTTTTACCATCATCAGCACCAACAACTCTACAGCTTTTGCACTTGACCAAGTTTTTTTTTGTTTCGTCTGGCTATTATATCTTAAATTAAAATTTAAAATGTTCAAACTGAGCATAAGATTTTGCAATGAATTTATGAGACACCGCGTACAGCTCAAACTCGACAAAATTAACGTGAAAGAAAAATGGAATGGAAAAAATGGAGTGCAAGTGTAATTAAGAGTTGGATGAATGTGAATGTGGTAGAGTGCAGCTATTGATGCATGCTTTATGCTTTGTACTTACTTTGTCTCCTGCATCCTCCCATAGACTCCCATAGACAAAGAAAAATTAGACGAAAGAAAAAAAACCGTGATGAAGGAATTAGTTTTTCAGCTACAGAAACACAGACGGCTTCGTTTCTTCAAAATGCTCTTGGACGAGAATTTTGACAAGCCTCCCATGTAATACTAATGCCTAATGGAATAATAAAGTAATTCAGTGTACTTGATTGTGTACTTTGTTTCGTATTATTCATATGAAATGTACAGTGTGCAAACGACCACACTGACGGAATCCAGCGCCATCGCTTCGCTTAGTCCTTAATACTTATTTCATTCATTTCTCATCTCTTCTGTCTTCTGTCTTCTCTAGATAAAAGCACAAAAACTGATTTTGCTTTCAATTGAGACATTTTATACATCAAAATAATGCTTGGAAATGATTAACATCAACTTGAAACTTTCGTGTGTCTGAGTTTTTGTGAATTTGCTAATGAACAAACTGTTCATTCCAAATGTAAAATATGAAACAAAAGATGCAATAAATTACAGTAGTATCGATATGAGACACGAGTCCACTCAAATTTCATTATCACACAATTTCCCTTGTGTTACTCCATTCACAGTTTCACTTATGATGTAATTCACTACAGCCATTCATTCTCATTCATGATCCTGAATTCTGCACACTCTCCACTTTTATACTGCGAAATAAACTTTGAATTTTAACTTTTAACCACGAAAAAAGCGCTTTACACAAATGCACGATTTAATCTGATATTTATGAATTACAAATTAAAACTCAGAAAAGAACATTACTCAAAACACAAACCATTGCTGAACTTTGACCGTTTTCTAATGGCTATAAATTTCAACTCTACTTTTACTTTGTAGACTTGAAGTTTTTGTATATCAATATTTTTAATCAATACGCAGTCACCGCATGGAATTGATGATTTGTCTGCTAATGCAGGACTCGCATAACGTATTTATTTGTACATTTTGAAGTTTAAAGGCGCACTGTTCTGTGACTTTTGAGATATATGTCCCCCCCCCCCCAAACATTTGTAAAGGCCTAGTGCAGTGCTTACTTATAGAATTATATTATATTATTATAAAGTAAGATACAATATACAATATTATACAAAACATTATATATTGATAAAATGGGAATTATTAGCCGTTATAGCCGTTACTTTGGATATGAACAAAATTAACTTTTGTTTCGCGTATCCCAAAGCAAAGTAGATACAAACATTGAGCATGTAGCATATTATAGCATTGGTTGACAATTCACAATTCACAAGCCAAAATCGAAGTTTTCTTTATAGTTATATATAGTTTATAGTTAGTTCATCACTAAACCGAAAACATATTCATGGTGTGGTGGCGAGAATAATTGAGGATGGAATGTATAAATTATTAATGGAGCAAAAGCGTCTTGTGCTGCAAAAAGACAAAAAGGCGGACGATGGACACAGAGATAAAAGAGGTTCCGAATTCCGAAAGTCAGCAATTCCTAATTCCTATACTATACTATATATACTATAGAACTTCAAGAAGAAGCCTTATAGACTTAGAACATGTTTTTTTTTTCACAGGAAAATGTTTAGAAACTCAGCGACACCAGACAGGATTGGTAAATGATAAAGGAGGATACTCTATAGAGTGTTAGATGGTTGAGGACCTCTATTACGTATGAATGAGTAAAACTTTGCTTTAGTAATTCTGGTGCATTGTCCATTATGTGTGGTCAAGAGTCAAGAAGAATGGGGTCGTCTGAATCTTGGTATCCGCATGTCAGCTACAAAAAGTTTATTCGTTCGGTAAAACGAAGTCAAATTATTCTGTCCATTCTGCTGGGCATCTTCATAGTAGTAACGTACGTACACTAGCCCGTATTTGATTAAATGCAGTGGTGGACCGTTGGCTTCAACTGCCTTTTTGAAGATGATCCCGGTACT
>JAQGBI010000448.1:0-16213 GCA_034698325.1 Sminthurinus elegans | reverse complement strand
ATTGTATAAATGGTAATCTGTAATTTGTAATCGCATTCAATTTCATTAGGATTTGTCACAGTTGAATGCATTAAGTAGCTCTCTTTGTCATCTATGCTGCTAATAAACTCATTAGCTAGATTGAAAGTCAAGTCGCCTGGTCAATCTAATGTACGCTCAATGCACATGTATATATGCATTCGCTTGTGAGATAAAATCTGCTCAGCCGTACATGCAACAAACAGCAAACAGTATATAGACGAAGAATGGAGAGAAGAAATGATAAAAGATAAAACAATGCACGTATCAGAATTCCTTGGACAACATTGCCTTGACGTTCTTTTGTTTCTGATAGATACTTTTTACTTCTTAATGCCCACATAACCAGCAGAGACGAGATGCTGTAACAGAGTTGTAGTTAGTTACAAGGTCATAACTCATCAACTCTTGTGTCGATCTTTGCTTTTTTACGTACATTATACTACTATTATATATTATATAAAAACTGCCCTGGTCTAATAAACGTATGTTTGTATTTGAGGGTTAGAGCTCTGGAGAAATTAGTTATCTTTATATGCATGTATCACAAAGTACAAAGTAGCATAGCTGTTAGTGGTGAAAGTTTTTTTTTGCCTTGATGTGGATTCTTCTTCTTTTTTGTATGTGTGCCTGTGTCCTTCTACTCTCTCTACATTCTGTTGTAATACTGCAGTAATACTGTCCATTCCATCCATGTCCATCCGTCTTGTTATTTAATACATCTGTGAGAGGCGTAAAAAAAGGGGGAAGAGGAGAAGAGAGGAAAATAAAGAGAAAGACGGCTTCCTTTTCGCTTATAGTTTTCATATCTATTTACATGAATGCAGGCTTTGACGCTTTCTCCAGCAGTTAGTGTGCATGTATATAGATGTATGTAGTATGTGCAGTCACTCGACTCTTCCAGAATCTAGAAGATAGAACCTAGAAGCAGAGGAAGACCAAGACGAGGACGAAGAATGCACAAAATATGTATTTATGATAATGGTGGATATACCCTCTCAATCCTCAAGGTCAATGTGGTTGTTAGGTGTTCACTTTCCTTTATGATAAAACGACGGCTGTAGAATGTCTCTCGCGTCTTTACACATGTACTGTGCGATAGAGGAGTTGGGATGAGTTCCTATTCCATTCCATTCCATCTATTTTCTATAAAGAACGTTGTCGTATCGTATGCATTGTGAAAGGGAAGGGAAGAGAAAGGACAAGACAAGACAAGGAGAATCATTTATATGCATATTTATCCCTACATGCTTATATAAGTAAAAGGACATGTATATATTGTACATTGTGTGCTTCGAGTGGGTAGATGTTTAGTATGATTGGATTCAGGAGGGGAATTTTCTTTCTTTCTTTACCACTCAATTAAGTATGTACTATACTGTGTAAAAAGTTAGAAACTACTTATGGAGTATGGAGTTTGAATCAAAATGATGCTACTAGTTTTGAGATTGAGGCTTCTTGTTTTTTTGTTTTTTTTACTACAGTAAAAAGACAATTCTTTCATTATCAAATACCTATTGTCTACTGTACAAAGGGAAAGATGATAATTTGGTTCAATGTAAAGTAGCAGGTAGGAGGGAAAGTTTTCCTCCTCTTCTTCTTTCAATAGTTTTTTGTTCCATTTTAGATACTTAAAAAAACCAAATCCAAATCAAACAATTGGCTAGCCTGTACTATACCACTTTGTACTGGAGCGAACATGTGTATATTGTATACATATATACTTACAATATGGATAAATGGCGACATTACTTTTGGATTTGCCCTTCATTGACATCTTTCATCCTATTCTTTCGTTCTTTCTTTTTTACTTACTTACTTTCTCCTGAATCTATCTGATCGATCATGGGTTAGTTGGTTAGTACTTACGACTCGCTGTGTAGAAAAAGGAGTATCAGTACTATCATGATGGAAGAGTGTAAAAAAAATTCTTGGAACAATTGGAGTGCGAGGGATTCCTTCTTTTTTTCCCTCCATAGTCATCCAAGGAAATTGTTATCGACAGCAGCGGTGAATAGTGAATGGGAAATGGATGGATGAGTTTTCCCCTTTTTTTTCTTTTCTTTACAGCTATACAGTTATATCCTATATAGCTGCCCCTCCAATACTCATACTTATAATATATAATGTCTTATGGTTCTTGTCATTGAAATTCTGCGTAGTGAAAGGACTGACTATGAATTGTTGGGAAGTGACGGCTTGACTGAACTGAAACTCTGTTCGCCAAATTGCTAAGCATTATTGTACAAAAAAAAATTATGCTGGGTGCAAAAAAAAAGTCAGAAGCGTGTCTATAGTCCAGACATAGTATATAATTTATATTATACTACCTTCTTTTTTCTATTGTATTTAATTATAGATATATGTATGTATGTTTGATGGTTGATAATTGATAATCTATATTATATGATGGTCGTGAAGCCTTCTCCTTGTCCGTCTCTTCATCATTTTATTATAAGTTATGTAATGATGATGAGCCTTACGGAGAAGGGAAATAAAAAAGTTTGGGTATTTTAATATGTGTCATGTGAAGAGTGAGCAGTGACGGCGAATTTGAATCCCTGTGGCGTGTATATCATACATCATGGTGAAAGTTACAAAGAGAAAACGGTGTATGGTAAATATTACGCAATTCAACTCTTTTATAAATATATTATATATGCAACATATAAGATGATGAAGGAGTTGGAATAATGATAATGATAGCAAAAGGATTATATTATATTATATAAAATACAATATATATTGTATATAGTATCATAGTTGTATAATATAATAATATATAATTAATCATTACTTTACTTATAACTTGAAGCTGTGTGGAAAGAATACAGACGAGTTTTGGGCATAGGCATTTTTTCATGTAATATTTAGCCATATGTACATTGTACATTTAGTTGGTTTTTCTTTGTGTAAAAGTATCTCCCAAATATTTGGTAGTGGAGATAGGGAGAGAAAGAATGCTGATGGAGAAAAAAGAGAAAATGTTAAAGATGAGTATGACTAGCTGGCTAGAAGGTAGAAGTGTTTACATACATAGTATGATGGCGGATGAAAGATAGGATGGGCGTACATCGTTGAGTCTGACAGTACAACAAAAAATAGAGAACTGTCAGCCAACATCACCAGAGCATAAAGAACCATTTCTATGCATATTAGATAGCTGATAGCTGACTGAGGAAAAGGAGTAAAAAGATAATGCACACGATATGGATTCAACGTGATTAATCGTCTTTCAAAATAAAATAAAAAACTCTTGTAAACCGTAAACCAAACCGAACCAAGTCAAATCATGCCATACTGAAGAAAATCAGGCGATCGACAATTGAAGAAAGGAAACAGGAAAGAAAGGGAAAGAGGCAAGTTGTATCTTATGTGTACATTGTATACAAAAATGATGAAGATATGTAGGAAATTCTTATTACTTAGTACTTATTTTAACCTTCGTGTGTTTCCACTATCTCTGTATTAGCAACTTGTAAAGTACATGGAAATTGACTCACCTATGACTTTATTTTATATTTTATCTTCCCTCATCCCATCACACCACACACTTGCACTTCCATTTCCACACGTGCACATGTACAATGTACCTATCAGTATTGGTATTAAATCAAATCAAGGGCGTCCGAAAACCCAAATCCAAAAATGCACATCAACATTTATCCTAACGTTTGCATTTTTGCTCGTTCAAGGATCAAGAGTATTCAAGATTAGAGATTCACGAGTTGGAGAGTGGAGAGAGCATAAACTGACTCGTTACTCGATGCACGAGGAAGGAAGGATGGACGATGCTTCTTTCCTACTTTTTCATGAGCATATCCCATTTTCGAGATCGAGATAGTGTGGAGGTATTCATGGCTTAGCGTGCTGATAAGAAAAAAGAAAGAGAGTAGAGAGGAACTGAGATTTAACATGTTTCCTTCAAAAACATTCAACGTTTTCAAACATGTATTTTCTAGGTATATCTTCCATGTTCACATGTTTATTCGGGTCTTTCAGTCCAAAAGGGAAGAGTGTACTAGATAGTAGAACATATTATAGTGTCAAGTGTAAACGACCAGAAGGACGTCAAGTAATGAAAGACAGTGTTGGCCTTGGAACTCCTGTTCCCTATGAATGATACAGAACAGAACAGAAAAAGAATATATACAGACAGAATGTTTTTGTAAAAAAAAACAGCGGAAACCAAGCAACTGTATTGGAAACGGGTTTGTGCACGCTCGTTCTTCTACTTCATCTTGGATGTCGTCCCTTCCTTTCTTGACTTTTTATCCTGTAAATATTCTCTTTGCTCTGTTCTTGGATCTTGGATGGTACATTGTATATTGTACATTGTAAATAGAATTTAAAATCTTCTAGGTTCCTTTTTCTTCTCCTCGCCATCTATATTTTACGCCGCTATACTCCTTTGTCTTTGTATGCATAAATATATATAGTGACAGACGAGTATTTGTGTGTTGGATGTGCCTGTTTCTAAAATTGAGACTTTGTATTTCACATATATGTACTCTAGACACTATACATGTGACATGTGGTACTAGTACAGAGTTTTTTATTGCTTTTTAAAGGGAGGATTTTACTGTGTGCGGTAGTCGTGTGAGGCTGTATGATCATGATGATGATCTTGTGTGCTTGAAAGAAAAACAATGCAGTTGAACATTTGTCACTTACAACTACACACATAATAATATATCACAGACTTACATCTCAAATACATGTATGTGTACAGTGCTCACTGTACAGGCAAAAAGAGAATAGCCCAAGCACAAAGACAGACATTGGTGAATGACGAATTACAAAATAGAAACAAAGCGGATAATCGGGTATGGATGTACAATGTACAATATATATATAAATGTATGTATTCAATATTCAAAATATATACTCTTTTAGAATGCTTTTGAAGAAGAAACGATTTGTGGATGGGTGTGCGGTGTTTGGTATTTGGTACTCGGTATTGAATCTGAGAGAGTGGGACTATCTAGAGCAGGGATTGAAATAGATGGAATTTTCGATTTCCTTCACACAACGGAAATAAAAATGATCAGGCGCTCCATTAGATCTTGTACTATATTTGCTTTTTCTTATTTGTTTCTTGCTTGCGACTTGTGAATTCCACGTTCCACCCATTCAGTTTCGATCATGATCGTGCGAGGGCGAGAGAGACGTCGATAGCTATGACTATGACTGTTTTTATTTTTTGCTGCGGTTTCCATTTCTATTTCTTGCAGTGGAATGTAAAATGAGAGAGAGAGAGAGAGAGAGAGAAAGAAGGGGAAGAGAAATGCTACACCAAGAAAAAATTAAGCCAGGTGAAAATAAAAAAAACCAAACCATAATCGTCTTTGTACATATATTATGAACAAGGTAAAAGGTAAAAGTTCGCATTTGGAAATTATTATGCAGGTGTACATAAACTTTGTCTATACAGGTGAAAGTCGATATCTTCAGACGTCTGTGTGTATAGTGTATACGTTATACATTCTTTGGAAACGAAAGGGAAAATTAGGTTCAAGTTTCTTCCACTGGTGACTGTGGATTATTTACTTTCTCTGTATTAATTTGTCACATTTTTCATGGAGAAAGGAAAAAGAAATTACTATTATTATCATTATTATTACTCCTATTTTCCAAGTAACTTTTCACTCCACCATTTTTTTGGAAAGGATTCGGAATTCGGAATTTCTCAGACTTGTTTGCTTGCAGTGTATTTTATATATTGGTATCACGTTCACGTTCATTTTCATTAGTCTAGTATATGTACACTGCATAAAATATAAATTTGAGTTGAATAATTTCCTCATTTTTCTTTTCTCTTTTTGAAGTAAGCATCTTTCTGTCATGAGTCATAACGCTGGTAAAAGTAACAAGTTTTATAGAAAGTTGGTCCAGTCTAATTTCTGGTCAACTGGCGTAGAAAATTTGAAGGTCTATACGTTTATAGATACATAAATGAGGCAACAGTGGGTGTTTTAATAGTACAATAGGGTTCAAGAAAAACACGTGCGTATGAAATTAGATTTATGAGTATACTCATAATTTGTGTGTACAATTTTATGCATACATAATATACATAATATGCACATGTATTATGTATAATTTGTGTGTATACACACACAAATTTTATTTCATTCGAAAGTCTATTGAAACTATGTCTAGGACAGATGACTACTGTATGATTTTGTTTTGAATTTATAAAGGTGTATTATATATGAATTTCATATTATGTAGATAAGATTGCTAGCAATCTCTGTGTATCTGAACATGGGTATGAGAATAATACAAAATATAGTAGTCAAAGAAAAAATATTGTTGACAATTTATTTACATGTTAGAGTGAATAAAAAGCAAGATATAATAACAAGAGTACGAGTAATAATAAAAATAATAATAATAATAATAATTGTTCTACAAGGTGTATAAAGTCATACACCGTTTCCATTCTGCATTAGGCTAACTGTGCTCTTTACAATGTAAAGTATATTATAATATAGAAGTCAATGTAGCTTACACAATTTACACGAGCTAAAATCTAATGGAGGTTGAACTGATAATGTTAAAATGTTGATGTTTAACAAGGAAAGTAGATAAAATATATATCATATTATTGTACCAGATAATGTAAAATACAGTGCTTACACGTGGAGAAAAAAAACACTGGTGTTTCTCCACTCTCCACTTTTCTGTTGTTTTTTGAATCGTACGTAATTATTATGCAAAGTGTTGTATAAACAATCACAGATTACAGGAATTACGACGGAAAACAAATTCAATGAAAGGAAAATGTATCAAATGAATTGCCTAGTTTTACATTTTATAGATCAGGAGCAAAAAGAGTCTTTATTTTACTTTTTTAATTGGTCCATCCGGCTAATCAACATGTATTTTTGTATAGAATGTACATTGTATGAGTATGATGCTATGTAGTTTTATTGTACTTTCTCTTGAATAATATTTCGTTTCCATGATACATACACACGCTTTTTAATTTAAACCGGAGGTTGTTGATACTTCATACTTCATTTTGTTGTTTTGTCAATTAGATTCAAAGTTACTGTTTGTGTCAAAGAGGTCATGTTGTTTGTTTTACTTAAAATGTGAAACTGTCCATAGAATACTGAAGCAGGCCGTTTTTTAGTATAGTTATTATTATTGTTTTAGGCTTCGTAATAATAAAGAATTAGACGTAGTTGGAGATTCAAAGTGAATACTATTGAATTGGTAGTTGTGAAGAGTGTTTGAAGACAAGGCACATGACTTGTTTATCATTCATCTTGAATTTGTCTTCAATGTGAATGTACATTATTCGAATCAGTCAAAGAACAGCCCACTTTCTCCCTAATAATTATGCCATGTGCCATGTTCAACGTTGTTTATGTTTTGTTTCAAACTTGACACAGTCAATATTATGGTCAGGAAAACTTAATTAAATAACTTTATTTATTACTTTACAAGTAAATACCACAATGGAGTTTTAGGTGCATAAATATTTTGATTATGATCCATATGTACCATTGTATGTCCGTTATCTTTATTCTTCTTGGGAAGCGTCGCAGTATTTTTAGTAAATATGCTACTGTATCAAATCGAAATGAATATTTTTGATAAAAAGTAAAAAGTACAAACTAAAGAGAATTAAATAAACTACAAGTACATTCCTTGACCTAGGCTAGGTTTAAAAGTGTATATACAGTCATACAACTACAAGTTTTAAGGAATGTACATTTCAATTACTATTAAAAAAAAATGTGTAGTAATTTCCAGGTAAAAAGACGTACAGAAGCAGATTTCAATGAAATAAGAGGAATTTCATTAAAGTTGAAAGGTTACATTTTACATGCTCTTAAAATTCCATAACGTCCTTTATAAGCAGTTTAAAATTTAGAACCATTATCAAATTCCCAAAAGGAAAGCTTGTCTTTGGTTTCTCCTGATGTTAGTTTTGATAATAATAATAATAATAATAATGAGGATATACCTTGAATTTAGTAACATGCGATGAGTAAACCATGTAATTTTGTAATCATTTATTTGGAATTACGTTCAGTACTCCGTGCAATATGATTATACGAATGCGGAATACGGAATACCAAAGTAATACATAGAATGTCTTGTGGTCGTTGTTTTCGTGAGGCTGGGAGAATGGACGTAGACAGTGACAGGAGGAGTCCGACTTTCACGCAAACTGCATTTTATAGTCATAAATTATTCTTAATCGCATTTCTCATCGGACAGTATGTGGATAAAATGTACATTATACATATTACATGTATATATGCCTGCACATTTCTAAGTATCATGTTGATTTTTCGGGTACAATGTAGTATGTGGTATGTTACACATTACATGGTTTGCACAATCATTAAATAATCTAAAAGCAATATGTATTGTACTTTTACATTTATTTTGTATGAATTCTTTTGCTTGTGGCTGTACAATTTGTAAGTTGAAGGAAAGGGTACCTATTTATTGGCTTAGTGTTATTGTTCTGTAATGGCATTGAGTAATAGTAATAAATAATTTTCATTGGATTTAAAAGTTGAGTGTAGATTGCAATATGTTTCATTATGAGCTATGTGTACATTTGTAGGAATAGAATAATCTGTTTTACTAGAGATTAGGTGCTCCAGGAAACAAGCTTTGTCTTTTCAACTTTGTCGGGTATGTACTATAGATGCATAGAAAGTAGAAAGTTCAAAGAGAAAAAGGGTAAAAGGTCATCCATGAGAATGATGATTAAATCTACACTTGAAATCTCATGGGATGGTGTGGATAAAGTCTAGCACGATCCATGACATAACAAAATATGAAATTTTAATATAACCTAATCTTATTTTCCGTTTTCTGAATCTTTTTTGTGGTTGGCGATCAGGAATGCCAAGTTGGCACTATATTCAGTTTTTTGTTTTGGCATTTGCATATGACAAGGTACAAGTACAAGTCTTTTCCATTTGTGTGTATTGTATTGTATAGTAAATTTTTTGTATGTGTGTACTATGTGGAATGTACTTATGCGTGGGTCTTTGGTTTATTTTGTATTGTCTTTTGGAAAAGTGTCAACAGAGTATCGATCAAACTGAGCTACAAATATTGATTGTGACAAACTGCGACAATTTCCATGTTCTGTATCGACATTGTGTAGAAAAAGTTGTCTGTACTCTGTACTCTGTAATCCTCCAGTCCATAATGAGTACTTAAACTTCTCGCAAATGAAAAGTAGAGGTCACATGCATAATTATACACACGTATGTTGAATTGTTTTTTTTACTGTTCAATACATAATTAGATTGATTTTTGATACAAAAAAAAGGAAGCATATTGAAATATACCTGATGAAAATTTGTTTAAAATTTGTTTAAAATGCACACGCAAATGCACAACCCATCAATACTTGAAAGCTATAAAAGATAGAGAAAAGTTTTAAGACTAAGGCAGGCATGAGAGAAATTGAATTCAAAGTTTTGTTTTATTATTTTTATTTTAGTTTCCTTCTGGTCCTTGTTGTTTTAACATGTGAAACATGTGAATTTAAATTTCACAAACAGACCATAGTCCATTTCCATTAGACATTTGTGCCGAGTCTCAAATCACAATATACGATTAGAATCACATTAATAGCTATTTTTAGTTTTATTCTTGTTGTAATGAATGAATGACGTGGAATATTTCATCCAATGATAAAGTGACCAATGCCATAAACCATAATACATATCATAGTCTTTAATTATGTATATATGCCAAGTTTCGTTGTACCTTTTGATTTAGCATTTAGCGTTCCTTTCTCTACCAGGTTTCATAACCTGGTATATGTTACATCTATCTATATAAAATGAATGCTAAAATGAATGAGTGCTAAAGTCATTTATTAATTGTAGAATTAATAAACACTTAGCCCCTGCTCTTAATCCGCCTAATCAATACTGTTATTATGTTTATCACAAGTATTATAATGTATAGTGCGCTCCTTGTATTGTTTCGATCTCTCTGGCTGGATAAAATTTGCCTAAAGCAACAAAATCCAAAGTAAAAAAAAAACAGGACATTTGACCAGGCCTCTGACTTTAGCCTCATACTAATGTAAAGTCTGGTTTCCCTACAAAAACAATTCTTGTATATTTAATGAGATGTATAAAAAAGATGGTACACATAGGTAGAGGTGGGCAAGATAGTTGGAGCTATTTGCAACTGGTCAAACCCTGTTTTTGCTTTCAGTACTCAGTACGCTTTGTTATTCATGTACATTTACATTTATTCGAAAAGTGGGATAGTGCAACTGATAATCGATTCTTTTAGGTACGTGATCAATGATCATACGATTTTACGATCCTGTATTCTGTACTCTCTACTCTCTAATGTGCAACGGTAAATGTGCAAAAAACCAAAAAGAGAAAAGTATGTATTTTCTGGGTTTGTCAACTTAGTGAGGTCCTTTAGCTACTCTTTTTTTTCCTAGTTGACGTTCATTTTATTTCCTTTTACACTGTTCTCGAAGTTTTGTTTTTGTTTTTTTATTCCAAGAAATTCATTCCTTTTGATATTTTTTACTACTACTACTTCTTAAAAGTTGTTCATTTGAATCGGTTTGTATACTGAAAACTGCAATGCTACATGTGGGAAAAGATGTGTGAATATGCTGGATATAGTCATTGTATTTATTATTGTATAATGTATAACTGACCAGTAATAAGGCATAAAGTATGCTGTACATTATACATACTTATAGATATAGACTCATGTATGCATAACATGTGTGCAAGTATAATGTTGTTTTTTGAAAATGAGCACGTACGAATAATGTATAATGTAAAAGCACCAGGGGCTAGAGGTTGGAAACTATATACACGATACATACATATTACACAAAACATGTAACTCGTGTGTTATTCTTTATTCTATTTCTCTATATATGAATAGATTCTGTTGGAAAATTGTTGTTTGCTTGATTGCGTGATTTAGGTTAGTTGATGTGATGCGGGTTGAAAACCGAAAACCCAAAACCGACAATATTTTCCCTCCTCAAGTCTCACGAGTTTGGAGAGTTGAGAGAGAAAGATAAGAATGAGTATATAATAACTGTGGTGGACAAACTATACAACACAACTAACTATCCATCCATCATTTCTAATGTGTATACAGTATAAAATATACAGCATACACTATACACTATACTTTCTGAATTCTGAATTCACTGGAACTGTGTCCGTATCCGTGTTTCCTTTTTATTAGGTGAATGTGTATATAAACAGTTGGAGTGGAGTAGAATTAAATATGGATGAAATACATGATACATATTTATAGAGAAACTTGTATAAGATCCGAGTCGAGAATCGAGCAGAGTGAAAGACTACACATATGTATGTACAACACATTATACTAGAATCTAGATTCTAGAATATTATGAAAAAGGAGAAAAGTATGTTATGACTACAATGAAACTATTCTGTATTCTATATTATGGGAGCAGTGAACATGCATGTACTTATAACTTACATCGTCGTTCTGTGTGCTCTGTACTCTCTCTCTCTCTCTCTCTCTCTCTCTACTTTCTACTCTCGTCAAAGGAAAAGGTAGCTAGATCTCATTCTCGTCCTCATTCTCCTTTTCCTACTCTTTCTCTGCCTCTCTCTCTCTCTCTCTCTCTCTCTTTGTGTGTGTAGTGTGTAGCTCTGGGTTTTATATTATTGATCGAATGAGGAGTGAGTTTGTTCCTTTTCTCTATGGTTGGCTGGTTGTTGTTGGCTGTTGGCTGACTGCGGGTCGAGCATGTACATTGTAGTTTCTCCTTCCGTGTACCATGTAGCAAGAGTAAACCATACGTATGGAGAATATGGGAACATGGACCTACGTACACATTGATTATACTGTGTAAAAGAGTGAAGGGAAATGACATGACACAACTAGACTCTCGTCTCTAGTTTCTAGTTTCTACTTTGTAGACTCCAAATACAAACTATACTAGATGCTAGACTGACTCCAGTAAGGATAAATAAATAACAAGTATGTATGGTGTGTGTCTGTATTCTGTTCTGTGTATAGAATCTCTACATTCTACTTGCCATGTGCTGTTATGCATATTTGTATAGACATTTTCAATGTTTTCTCTCACTGTACACAAAACACAATGTACAATATCCAGTTGACGATTCAAGAGTTGATAACAACGCAAAATGTTGATGATTGCACTTTGATTAATCTCATGATAAATAGCAATTGTAAGCGAAACTCACTCACTCACTCACTTGTTTTCTATATCTGCAACTGGTACTTTTACTCTATGCTGTATTATAGTTTACAGTGTGCGTCTTATATTATTTTATGTAGTTGTGCAGTTAGTTTGCTAATAATTATTAAGCTATAAAGTCTTATATCACACTCAACATTGTGTATATTGTATATATGTATGTTATAAATAGCAACCACCACTAGAAAGAGTATAAATAAGCATTTTGAATATTTGATGTGTAGGTGTAATAAAGCTTGTAGATTGTAGATGCATTGCATGCTGTACATAATAAATCTGTATGTACTGTATCAAGTATACCTTGTACATAGTTCTGTGAAGTGGATAAGTTGTCCAGAGAGTGAAACAACTTGTATCCAGTCAATTAATAAAGTAAAGTAAAATAAAGTAGCCGGTGGTTAGTCATGGTCGTCGTCGTCGTCGTCGCAGTACATGGTATATGAATTATGATTATGGTACTTATATACTTACATATATACTTATTTTGTGTGGCTAGACTGAGAATTGAGATTGAGAGCGGAAGTTGCATACACAATCAGGAGTTTAATCAATGGCAGGTAAACAAAAATGAGAAAGAGAAATTAGCTGGAATGTCCCCACGTTTAGGTTTACGTACATCGGTGTTTCACTTTCTCCATTGTGCACTTATGTCTCATGTCTCAGGATTCATAAATATCGATAAATAACATGAAAAAGAAAACCGGAAAACATAAAAAGGTCGAGGACCTCAAAAACCAAAAATACCTGTGCAGTTTTAGTATTATATAGAATACACATGATGTATCGAACTATTTAGGAGCGGCAATAAAATTCCTACTGCAGTCGTGATATTTTTTGTATTATATGGTATTATATACACTAACACAATCACCGGGTTATCAAATGAGAGAAATTTAATCGGTCGGAGATCCGCCCGCAGATTTGGCCATTTACTAATTTGAACATTGACTAAATGATGACGATTACAAATTACAATTTGCCTGATTGTAAATCGTCATTTTTGTAGGTGGAAAATATCTTGTATGTACAAAGCCCATATTTTTTTTCTTGATGTTAAAATTAGAATTGAGAATCTTTTGTAGTTGTTTATTCCAATTTAATAACTATGAATTTTGGTTAAGAACTTAAAATGCATCGTATGACTTATATTCAAATGCGGAGGAGGTGGTAGTTATGTATTATTATAATGATGATGATATTGAATATTGAACAAGATGCACATTGCATAATATGTGATACATATATATATATATGGGATGAGAAAGAAAATGAATTTCCTTGTAATGATCTATTTTATGTTTTTTAACTCTTACATGGAACATTTATGTATAGGTTGTTCATTCAATATGTAAAAAACCTAAAAGAACAACCTGCTGTGTTAAGTTTTAAGGGAAGTATTCTAATTTTTGTCTCTTAATTATATTTTCTTTACAGAATTATTCACGAAAGTGGATTCACATCGGAAGACTTCAGACAGTATCGTCCGGTAGTATATAGCAACACAATACAGTCACTAGTAGCTATCTTAAGGTGAGATGATGTTTATTTTCTACTCTTTACTGTCTACATGTAGTCATTATTATCATTAATTAATTTACTTTGTCTTATGTTACATCCACCTGATTCATGTATGTATGTATTAATGTATATTTTCGTTTATCTCTTGCAGAGCCATGCCCAACCTTTTAATCAACTTTGGAAATAATGAAAGAGAGGTGAGTATCTTATTAGTGATTCATATTTCATAGGGAGTGGATCTACATTTAGTAAAAATAGACAAAAGGATGGATGAAAATAGACATGATACATATTGCTTATGTATGATGCAACAATAATCTATAGTGTCGCTGCAAATGATGTTATAGTTGTTGTTCTAAATTTAAAATATGTACAAAGTCTTTACATAGAATATTATTAGAGTGTCTTAAACTATAGACCATAACTATTAATTAATATTACTATTTTATTAGTATCAAAATTTTCAACAGCATACTTTATTATGAGGTTTTTATATGTTATACATGCGCAATGACTAATATCGATCTATATAGTAGTATGTAGCTCGTAATACTCTTTAATCTATAAAATATCACAAATTTATTTTTAAAAAAGACTTGTTTTTCTCAAGAAAATTTTGTCTACATTACAAATTGTAAAATTTTGACGAAAGACATAAACTTGAAAACCAGTATTTAAAAAATAGATCTTGGTTTAACAAGTAATTTTGCATGTCCATAATGTTGCCTTTTCCTTTCATTGTTTCTCTCTCAATCATCCATTAGTGTATATATAGGGTATATGAGGATAATACAAAATGCAATCACGTGTAGTTCTACTTTGTACTCGTGCACTTGCGGTTCTATAATACTTATTTGTTTTTTTTTTGAAATTTAAGCAATCGGATGCTAAGATGGTCTTTGATGTGATTCAACGAATGGAAGATACTGAACCATTTTCAGAAGAATTACTGGCGGCTATGAAACGACTTTGGTTAGATAGTGGCGTTCAAGAGTGCTTCGGTCGATCTAATGAATACCAGCTTAATGATTCTGCCAAATAGTAAGTAAACCAAATAGCATTCATTTGCTTCACTTGATGACTTCAAACTATTGTATTTTGTTTCTGTTTTTTTTTCCATTATACCAACAATGTACATTATTTTATCTAACTTTTCAAGTTGTTCGTAATTTCTTCCACTTGTTCCATTGAATACATGGGAAGTTAGTTAAGTACTTGTTAAAAGTATCATAGAGTATTAATGGGCTTTCTCTTTTTCTCTCAACTATAGTTTCTTGGATGACTTGGACCGTCTAGGAGCAAAAGATTATCAACCAACGTAAGTTTATACCACAAAAATATACATGGATACAATTTATTATCATGTATAATAAATCAACATAAACTTATTTTGTATATTTTCCATTCAAATTATTCAATTGTTGTCACCTTTAACATTTACTATGTATATTCAACAGAGAGCAAGACATTCTACGTACTCGTGTAAAAACAACCGGAATCGTAGAAGTTCATTTCTCCTTTAAAAATTTGAATTTCAAACTATTTGACGTCGGAGGTCAAAGATCAGAAAGGAAGAAATGGATCCACTGTTTTGAAGATGTGACTGCCATCATTTTCTGTGTTGCTATGTCCGAATATGACCAGGTAAGCTTTCTTTTTCCCCTTGCTTTTGAAAATAAAAACTATTTCGGATTTACGATTATACAACATTGTGTAGTGATACAGTAGTATGCTACATGATAATATAATATTACGCACAAAGTTTTGGTGGAATAAAAATGAAAAGTTTTTTAAGATCACGCGTCGTAGTCAGTTTAATAGATTTTATTTGTATGTTGGACTTTGTAGAAACTTTGGTACTTTTCTTCTTTTGAACTTTTATTGAGGCATGAAATATTCACAATATTCCAGTCTCTCTAGTCTTCTTCTTCATATCATATTGCTTTGAAAGTTTATTTTTGAAATCTGGCTGGCTGGATGGAAATTTGAAACTTTTCTCTTGTAGAAAGTTTAAATTTCCGTTGATGCATTTTAGCCACGTCCGTTACAACTTTCTCTAATTTCCTTGTGAAAATGAGTCAGAGCTTGGTCATGTTTTAGTTATGAGAGATAGCTGTTACTGAGAGCCCTATCAAATTGTTTTACTTTTTTGTACATATACTTTTAAATGAAATACCGGGAATTTGATATGTGTACAATGTACACTGTACATATTTCGAGAGCATTGTAAAATGCGGAGGAGGTGTATAAAGATAGGTAGTATACATAAATATTTTTTCCTTTACCTCTTTTCCCTCCTCTGTTTGCCAATCATTTAAAGAATTTTTCACTTTGTATCTTTCACTTTTCCTGTCAGGTTTTCCTTGATATAACTGTTGTATTTTGTATAGAGAAATTTGAATTTCTTGTACCGTAATGATGAATTTGTTTGAA
>JAQGBI010000447.1:0-16236 GCA_034698325.1 Sminthurinus elegans | reverse complement strand
GGAAATGAACATGTAAAAGAGGACTACTTGATGATTCCAAAAAATTATTCGATAGCTCAAACATTCCCAAATCTTCAACACGTCGTATTATTTTGTTTTCAACTTGCGGATGAAGATCTTTTGGAACGCTCCTTTCCCTTCCTCGTCAATAAAGTGAATGCAATGCCGAGTGTGAAACAACTGGAGATTTCAAGAATGTCATCAATTATCTGGATGAAAAAGATTCAAAAAGTTTTTCCCAAAGTTGAATCGCTTATTATGACGGAAATTGATGATTTTCCGGATGTGGCAGAAGTAATTTGGAAATGGACCAGTTTGAAACATGTAGAGCTTGAAATTATGGTGTATGAAAGAAAATGTCCAAGGAATGCTTTTCCGTTCCTCGATTCTTCAATCACCGGATTTACGGAAAGGGACTGTGGAAAATTAGAGTGTCCAGGAAGAATGCGGATTAATAATAATATTTTTCCAGTCAACTCATCCATTCTTAATTTAACCGGTACGTCATAATATTTGATAATTTTGATTGTATAATATGTATTTTTTCTATTCCACGCTTTTTTAGGATTTGAATTTTGAACATCTTTTTTTCTTTCTAATTAGAACTGAAAAGCTTTCGCATGTACTTTTATGGTGATTATAATTTGAGTCCAAGTCAAATTCCGCACAAACTCCTCACTCGAATTAGTCAACGATATGCTTTTAAACTGATGAGAGATAATAATGTGCAAGTGGAAATATTAACAAGATGTAGAAACCAGGAGATTGAAAGAAGTAATAATAATACAATAATTATTTATTATTTTCCATTATAATAATTTCGATTCATCATTGTTATACTGATTTTTCTCATTTTTTTTTTCATCAACAGTTTTATCGGAAACTTTGAAGCCAGTTCGTGTGGATCTATAAAATTTTAAAGTTATAAAGTGATTTCAACAAATTTCAACTCAAATCTTAGATCTTTGATACTTTTATTGATTTTTCTCGTTTTTTTTTAATTTTTTTTACTTCGAAAGCTTTGTGTTTTTTTTTCATGTGCAGTTTTCGATTTTTTTTGGAGTAGGTCTTTTCTGATGATGTCAATTTTTATATATTTTGTTAACTTGCAATAATAGGACACAAGTATAACAAAAGTATTTTTTAAAATAAAAAGGAAACAAAAGACAAAGAGTACTTTTATTCATTGATCATTTTTCATCCTTTGGAATAAAAACAGCGTGAAGTGGTGGTGGAATAAGACAATCAAAGTAAATCCTTGTAATTTCTTTCATATCTCGAGCATTTAAAATTACTAAAAATGTTTTTTCATTCACTCTTGCATCCACCACTAAAGAGATGAGAATTCCATCATCCTCCTCCTCTTCATTTTCACTGGAACAAGGATTTGGATTTGATATAAAAGTGGGTTGATTCGGGATAAAATGCTCTTCATCTCTCCACATTAAAACATCCTCGGAATTTTCCCTATTCATTTTAACTAGAGAATTTCGATAAGTTCCCAAGAAGAATTCTCCAGTTCCATAAAACCACTTGTAGGGTAGTCCACGAACCTTCTCATTCACAACAGGATATTCAAATCCTGGTTTTGTAATATGTTGTGGCATAATCATTAATGGAGTGGTCGTACTTTCATCCGAGTGTTTCAAAGGGTTTAAAGGGATGACGAATCTTTTTCCACTGGGATATTCTTCTTGTGGTAGTCGAATTCCATTCCTTTTCTTGTGGAGAGTCATTGAATCCAACACATTGGAATTTGGATAGGTAAATAAATCAATAATGATTTCATTATTCTCAGGGTTTTCAAAGGTGTTTATAATATTAACGTAGAAAAAAGGTTCGGAGGATTCCACAGGATTTTTGACCACAACTTCTCCTGTCTTTTTATTAATGATGATAAATTTATTTTTGAAATCCTCATCCGGAATGTATTGAAAACAGTCCATGATGGAAAAGTATGTACCTTTTAAGGCAAAGCTCAAAAAGGACTTGACATTCATACTGTAGGGTTGTTCAATTAATATGACATAATTCTCAGTGAGGCCGAAACAAGGAAGATAGGATAAGTACATGGATTTTGATGATGGGATGGATGCTACAATCTCATATTTTTTAAAGGCTTCCTTCATATTCGGTAACGAAGAGGGGAAACGAACAACTAGATATTTTGAACCAGTCGCTGTAATACTTAAACCAACATTGTAATAATATGGCGGTTTTTCTCCATCACTCGAGTTGGAATTCCTGTCGAATATTGGATTTCCACAAAATGTAGCCGTGCCAAAAAGCTTCTTGGAGTCAAATTTTTCCACTATCTCAAGAGTTGATGGATTTATCTCGTGAAAAAAACATGCAGCATTTGAGATGAAAAGTTGATTGCCGAATTTAAAAATACACGAGTTTGAATTGTCTGAACTTTCCGGAAGCTACAAAAAATAAAATAGAAACCAGAATTTTGATAAACTATGAATCAAAATTAAATATTTGAAGAAGTATTTTTAATTTCTTAATTTTTCTTACAAATGTGACCATTCTTGAGAGAAAATTCTTTGTTGGATCTTTAGATGATTTTGTTCCAAATTCAGCCAATACTGGTTTCTGAGCAATACATGCTTTTTTATAAGCATCGGACTGCACAAGTTGTCTTTCAAAAGTACAGGCACGGGATTTATCCAGACTACTTATTTTAAATGTAAACTTGAGTAAAACACCAAATCCGTCACAATAATGATTACACGTAAATTTTCCCTTTGGAAAATCCCATTTGCCCGGACCGATACAAATTAATGAACCATTTAACCACTCTGGAAGTTTGGAGGATGCAGTGCATTTATTATCACAAAAAGTTCCAACGATGGGTAAACTAGAAGTCCAGTCATCTTCAACGGATTTGAAAATATGTGCTAAACTCATTTTTACAAAGTCACAAAGTCAATGAAGTGCACAATATCAGAACCAAATGGTATTTTTGAATGAAAATGACAATGAAAATCAAACGAGCTAAAACAAAGTTTTCAATTTTACAAAAGACAAAAATGAAGGCAATGGAAAAGTTACCAAATGGAAAAGAAAACAGTGATTGTAGTTGGATTTACAATGTAAAAATGATATTATATCTAATGTGCATTACGCATAGCTTTTGATCTTTTCCGATGTTCTTTGTTGGGAAAATCTGGACAAATGTTCCTAAGTCAATTTCTGTTGTGTGTAAAAAAATCTAAAAGCACCGAAACGTGCATATTTATTAGTGTTTTTTTCTTGCCGCAGAGAATAGAAAATGATAAGCAATAAATTATTTTAGATTTTTTGTATTCGTCATCATAAAAACTAGAGAATCATTTTTATAGCTTGTATGGCGTCATATTTACAATTCACAATTTACAATACGAGTTTATAGTATGTTTTATGCAATAGAATGCTGAAGGATTTTCTTGGTTTGGATTCTGTGAGTTGTGAATGCTGAAAGTCAAAGGTAAAAACGTATATATGAACGAGAAAAAGAAACTCTGATTGCGCTTTATTCCATATTTCATAGTATAGTTTGATTTGTTTCCTAAATATAAAAGCATTAGGCTTGTAATCCTTAATCCGTATCTTCAGAGAGAAATCTTTCGACTGTTTTGACAAATTTGTCTGTTTGCTCCATATGAAGATAATGTGATGCTCCAGGCCACAGTTCCAACCTTTTCATAAAACATCAACAAGATATTAGAAATTAGAAACATCCAATAATTACAAACATTTTCCACAAAGGCTTTTCGTAATGGCTTTATTGTATGATTTTACTTGGCATTTGGAATTCCATTGTGATACACTCTCGCATGTTGGACACTGCAGTTAATATCCTTATTTCCATGAATCAGGAGAGTAGGAGCTTGTACTTTGGGGAGTAATGGCTTCACATCAAATTTTCCTTCCAAAATGAAGTCTCTTACTCCATCGACCATCGTTCGAAAACCTTTTTCTCCATAAATCTCCAGGAATTGACTCAATATTGCGGGATGCCAATTATTAAAATCACTCATCACTGTTTTTCATGGAGAATTGAAAAAAGTTACATCTTTATCATATAACGTCATTTTGAATAGTTGTATTGTATATTATTTCAAGTTGTATCATTGAATATTACTTCTTGCCATTTCCATTCCATACTGATCTGAAAACGCTGGAGCTCCAAAACTGGAAGAGGTAGTAAATTTTATAAATTTGAATGTGACTCTCTCGTCAATTCTACCTTCTATAAAATCCGTATCCGAAGGCGTCATGTGGTGAGTAACGGCCTAGCTTTGACAGCTATTACGCTGGCTAAGAGAAACAGGTGATTTATAATCTAAAGCCGAATCTGAATTTGTTGAAAAACTTAAAAACCCTAAAAATGAAATTCTTAAGTGGGTAAAGAGAAACTATCATTTTGGCGTTGAGAATAAAAAAAGTAAAACTTTCATCAACAGCAAAGCGGTGTTTTCTTTCTCCGGTTTTGAATTCAGAAAATGGACAAACTGTAACTAATCATAGAAATCGGCTTAACACGTTTTCATGCAGTTAGATAAAATACGGAAATCTAGATTTCAAACAATAGTTCCTGAGGATTTTGTGTTTGCGCTTTTGGAAATCCAAAAATTGCTAGCCTTCGGATACGGATTCATAAAAGAGTAAAATTTCTTCCCGTCATTTGACGGGCGTTATACTTGTTATTATCATAAAAGTAATAAAACTAAAATCCTGAAAATAAAATTACAGTACCTGATAAATCGTCGAATTTTATGCGGATTTGAGGAGATGAGATGAAGTCCAACAACTGCTCCATTACTCCAACCAAGTACAGAATATTTTTGGAATCCCAATTCGTTCATAAAATGATTTGCTATTTCTGCATCTGCTTTCTGGCGTCTACAAACGTTTCTGTCAATTTCTCCAGGCTTACGACTCTTGCCACAACCTGGAGGATCCCAAACCACCATACGAAATCGCTGTTGATTGAATTTTAAAATCACTGGTTCTAAATCTGTTTGTATTGTGCCTGCACAAAAAAAACGAAAACGAATGTTTCCACATTTCAGATTCCAGATTCAGTGCATGTTTTATATACATCATGTAAGTTTAGTCTACTTCCTTTACTAACCAAACATTCCAGGTAAACAGAGGACAACATGAGATCCATCTCCAAATTCAGCATAGTTGATTTCCTTGTCTAGAATTTTTATCTTTTTCTCTGGTAATCGTAGACTACTTGATCTTTCTTTCACTTTTGCCTGAGAAGTGGTGACAAAAAACTGCTTCCTTTGATTAATTTGACTACGAATCACGTTCGTCAATTTACAGGAATGATTGAAAATAAAACTCATGTTTCAAGTCTAAACTTTGAGTGCTAAACTGTTCGACAACTCAATGAAACTGATGAAGAAGGATGAACAATATCTTGAAACATGCTCCATATTGAATAGATTCTTCCATCTTTTCCTGGTTGTTTTACCCCATAACCTGTTGTAATTATTACAGTTTAGTTTTATAAAAAAATAACATTTTTTCCAAAAAAATTTACCAGAACAATTCCATTGATTCCAAGTCTTGAGAATGAACAGGAAGAATTTCACTCGCAAGAGTAAGTAAATGGTGACACGACACGAGAGGAAAAACATTGTTTCTACAAATGATAATTATGAGCATACGCAGGATTTTAATTAAAACATATGCATAAAATGAAATTCAAAATGACAATGTATATATGTAGCATGAAATACTTCTATAGCTGTGCAAATATCTCTATTTTCTCTATTCTCTTTGTAAAACTAGAACGATCCGTAACAATGAAGTACAGGTGTATATTTTTATTTAAAACAAATACTCCTCATTAACCATTGTCTTCCGCCTTGAATATTTTTACCTTAAACTCAATTTCAAACTATATTATGCTATATTTAAAAACACATATACTGAGTGCTTAAACAGAGCTATGATACATTACACATCCAACACAGAACACAAAAATAGATAATAAGTAGTTGTAGTTTTTGCCTATTTTGTGTATTTTATTGTCAACAAATTAAAACAACGAAATAATGTCTTGTGTTAAATTACAACAGAGAGAGAGAGAAAACAATGAAAACCATCTGCAATTTGTACAATTAGATGGTTGAGGAAAATTTTTTACAACTTGACTAGAGAGACACCACATCGACTATAAAATGAACATATTTGATTCAATTCAATAATTAACTATTGTATAAATTGTGTACAACACATTTTTAGCGGATTTTTAGCTTATTAAATTTTTACTTCATCAAAGTCACCCGTCCTAGATTTGGTGCATATTTAACAACAGATCTAAAACTAGTCACGTCGCAACAGTAAGTATATCCCTTTTTGATATTCTTCGTGTCCCATGTGACATAAGACAGTTGATCACACTTATCTGAACAAATGATATCTTCAGATGTTATTCCAAGGTCATGTGGATTATTTACCATAATTATTGCGACAGCAGACTTAGTTGCAGGGTTGTGAATAATTTTCCACGTGAGTCTGCAAATTACAAAATATTTACAATTTACAGTCATTCAACGTCAATAATATTCAATAGATTTACAATAATAAAAAGGCATTTAATCATTGCACATAAGAAAAACAATATTTTTACCTTGGTACAGGTAGGAGCATTTTTCCTGTGGAATCTTTCCCCAAGTAAATTTCAACAAGAGTGTTATTTATATGCTTCAGTTTTAAGACTCCATAACCTCCAGTGTAAACTTGCAAATCTTGACCAGCACTCTGAGCCAAATTTCGAACTGTTCCTTCCATCCTGAATACATTGAACATTCAAAATTGTAGTATGTTATAAGTTATAATAGATTCCTGATTCATAAAAAGTTATGAATGTTATACACTATACACACATGCACAGTTAAGAATTTTAATTGAAATATTCACAAAGAAAATTAACGTACGCTTTCCAATTTCCGTTATTGATACACTGCCACTGAGGATAGACATTGATGTAGTAATAAGTTGCATTTTGCTCAGAGACATAGATAAAATCGCCATCCTTAAAACACAAATAGCTTGTTTTAGGAATTTTGTTGTTTTTGAAATCAAAGTGTGTATTTAAGAATAATTATCAAAAAAATTTCAATCATTTGTTAAAAAATATAAATATAAGTACTTAAAAAAACTAGTAAAACTTTACTGGGCTGAGGTGTCCTCTTGCGAAAAAGAAGGATTGACTTGAGTCAATATATTCATTTGCCCGTGTACTGGATCCCACCAAACTTTTCATCATCTCCTTTTGATTTGCCTGACTATATGCTGTAGCTACTGAGAAACTGGAGAAGAATTGAGCCTTTTTAAAACTTGGTCGATTATTTGATACCTCTGCAACTTTTAGTGAAGCTCCATTTACAGTGTGCTTTGAATACAGCGTACTGTACAGGTCATAGTCATGACACAAAGTTATCAATGGGTATCTATTATATAAAACATAGTAAAAAAAGTAAAATACAACCATCAATATATTATAAATGAAAATTAGGTTCATATAAAAATAGTCAATAGTGAAACATGTATGTGAACTTACTTTTTCGTAGCTGTATTGAACTCTATTGAGACATTTTTAGCAGTTCCGTAGCATAGGCCATTGGAAACCTCATCAACATCCTCTTTCAATCCCTCTTTGCATCCAAGATTTGCATAGGTAGTTGGAGTTCCATCAGGAAGAACCTTCAAAAATAAATTGAATAAAACAGAATAAGCTCAATAATCAACTATTATTGATGGATATTATTTTCTACATAGTCGATAACATAGTATGAAAACGGAGCATAAATAATAAATAAATAAAAGTAAAACAAGGGGCAACTTACAACCAAATTTCCATCTTGACACTGAAGAGTCAGTTGATTAACTTGAAATTCTTTCAAAACTACTGATGATGATGCACAACTAGCATTGAATCGAGCCAAGTTGGCTATGATAATATCTCCATTATTTCCAGCTCTTGGATATATCTTTCCAGTTCCATTAGACAATAAGGGTAAATTTTGAGGAGCACCACTTCTTGAGAGGACACATGATGACGTACCTCCTGGTGAAACTCTCTCTTCTACACTATCCTGACCTGAAATTAAAAAAGGAAAAACATAGTAGAACCCAATTTCCAATTTCTATTATACTTAAAATGTTTAATACTTAGATAGACAAAATTATCTTACCCAAAACAAGGGATGAGACGCATAACGCGACTATTGCGAACATCTCTCTTGACACTAAAACAATATAGTAATTATTATGGATTATTAGTATTGTATAATACTAGTAAGTTACTTGTACAATGTAAGAAAATTTACCAAAAACACACTGTAATTTACTCATGGCTCATATAATACGTTAATATTGATACATATTATAAAGAAATTGTGACAAACCCATGATTGCGTGTGTTATGTGTTATCGATAAGACGACCTATTGACTTAATGGACGACCCTCAAACCTCAAACCAAAAATGAGAAAAGAGAGAGAGAAAAAGAATATAATTTCACTACAAAACTCTGTATTTATAACTTATTTGATTTGATATAATATTTATCCATGAACTTCAGTATTCAGTTTATAATGACGAGATTAGTTTAGGTCGTTTATATTTTACATGTATTTACTTCAATAGTACAAACAGAAGACAGAAATATAAAAGAAAATAGAGATGCTATACTACACAAGAATTTTTTTATGAATATCAACTATCAATACATTATGATGGGAAAGAGCAAAAACGCATGACTTTGAATATATTGAAGAACTTTTGAATATCAGTTGACACTCAACATGAAAATTGCAAAAATATTTTGCCATTCTGTATTCTAGTATTCTAACCTGTTTTAACCTTTTTACACGCGCAAATTCTACACTTTACATTTAACATCCCACTGTCTACATAATATTTAATATTCAATAAAAAAATATTATTTACTATTTTCCCTTTGTTACTTAGTGATGAAGTACAACAATGATTAATGGCGATGAGCCAGGTTTAACAAAATGACAATAGTGTACTTCAATAGCTTTTTTACATATACATAATAATATGACATATTATGCTATTTTTTCACACTGACAAGATCAGAACATCTCCTTGAATTATTAAATAGAATGGCAAGTGCTGCATTAACATTATAAAAGTAAAAAAAAAATATAGTGAATAGATAAAATTTGAATGTCGAGATAATACAAAACTTTTGTATCTTTTACACATTAGGCTCATACATGAATGCACATGTGCATCATTTACATCATAACTCATGATTTATGAGTAATGCTACTTTTTTTCATTGTACAAGATTTCCTCAATTATTTCAGTACTTACAGAATAATATTATGTATTTGTTCAAGATTCTATAGCCCAAGTACACGTTGTAAATCATTGTGGAAGCTGGAAACTCTGGAAAAGATAAAAAAAATGAAAATGTGGTGAGACTTGAGTGTTACAAACTTTGAATAGACAATATTTCATTGTCATTTGAAATTTGAATCATTTAGTAAATAATACTAGTACTTTTGTGATCTGCACTTAACACGAGCGAAATGTAGTGAATCCCAAAACTTGCGTTTGTTGTACGGAACAAGGAACAAGTACTTTTATTATTTAACATATAAAACTTCATAATTTCTACAAGCTATTTCAAATCAGAAGAGTTTTATAGCAAAATAACACTATTCAATAATGCATAGTGTTAAAAAACGCATATTTTACATATCATAAAAAAACAGTACGAGAAAACATTTTACGATATTTTCATTTCAATTTCTGTCATTCTCACTTTTCCCAAACATAATGGTTTCTCCAATTTAATATATGTAATGTAAAGTTCATGATTCATAATAGAATACCTACCGAAATTTGCAACGCAATACATGATACATACTTTTCCCTGTCATGCAGTAAAAGTTTGTGAAAGCATAAAAAATGTTAATTCATCCCTTTTGTTCCTGTTTCCTATTTTATTCATTTGCGAAAACGGTAGTCTACACTTTTTCATGAGAACTTTTGCATGTTTTATTTACTATTATATAATATTTAATTGTTCCATAATATATCCTGCATTTCAAAAAGACGTACTTTACAGTTTACAGTACTGATTTTATTTCATTTCTACTTTTTTATCGACAGGAATTAGGAAATGAGACTGAAAAACTTGGAAATTTTAGAGCAACTGTTTGTTAATAATTATTGTTATCTTTAAATTTATCATCTGTGGCCAAAAATAATTGCAAAATAAATATATTTTCCATTACAAATACACATAAACGACATCAACACTAACAAAAGTTACCATTTGCCTAATCTGAAATCTATATGCATCAAAGATATACATATACACAGTGGTGCAAAGGCCAAGAAGAATGAGTTTGTATCGTGAGAAATTTCTGAATGAAATCAGACAAAGAATAACAATAACATTATGCACGTATTTAAGTAACAACTGATGTGATAATATACACATTGCATTGCAAGGCAAGGTGAAGGAAGAATAGCTTTGGTCTTAAATAAGTATATTGTCTGCATATTATAATGGAAAAAACAAAAGTACATAATATATAAAAGTATACTATACCCAGTTTTACAGCTTTTAAAAACACCAACTACAAATTAATGAGGAAATCCAGTATTTTATTCCTCTGTCTTTCTCATCAATTGTTTGCTATGGACTACATGGTATAAATATTTTTTATATTATATATCTTTTTTCACTAAATATCCATGTTGACTTGTGATGTCCATAATATTTCCATACTATACATAAACAAACATCTATAATACATAGTTTATCTTTTCATTGACAAGCATGTATAAAGGATAAACTTGACGTGCATAAGTACTTCATACTTCAAACTTTATACTGCATATTGATTATGTAATTGTAAAACGTACAGCGTACAGTGTATTATGTATTTTTTGTCATTTCATAATTACAGACAACCGTATTTGCGTCCTTATCATCTATAATCTATATCACAAGTTGCAAAAATACAAGTCCGGATTTAAAATTCTATGCACATCAATATACTCTCATGCTAATCTTTCCTTATAGCTATCAACACCAACATCCAACCTAATAAAAGTAGTGTAAAAAAAGTAAAAACACTACTCATTCCTCATATGTATATAAACATAATACAAATAGTACAATGCTATAATTTAACTTGACTGTGTGAAGAATCATATATTATGTATATAAAATTCATCAAAGTCAAAGTTTTCAGTTTCAAAAAGAGGAAAAATTCTTTATAGAGTAATGTAATGTCAAGAAAAACAGGTCAATAACAAAATATACAAATACATATATTATACGTAAATGCCATCCGCAATATTTGATACATACATCATACTTGGAACTTTATCATTTTTACATCTTCCTCACAACTTTAAACTCTCTCACCATTATTTTTGTTCTTTGTATGTATCTATTTTGACACTGAAAACCTATGTGTGTATCTAGTATGTAATATTGTAAATTTTTGTGTACAACGTACAAATTGTATTATTAATTATTATTGGTGCAATTATGATGATAGAAATAATGTGAGACTCACCTTTCAGTTAGTTAGATGACTCCTCACCCAAACTCCAAACTCAAGACTCAAGTCAAAATGGACAAAAGTTGTTAAAGCGGATTTCATTATCAACGTAATTGTTCAACAATCAACTCTTCAGTACTAAAAAAAGAAATCACAACCACACTTTTTTTTCATTCACTTCCTCACTTCCGAATTTTGAGGTTCATTTTTGGTTTGGTGTTCCGTGTGCCAGTTGTTTTTCCCATTCCTTGTTTCTTGTGTTTCAATTTATCAAGAATTTTTCCACCTTTCTTTTTCTAAAAATTCCATAGTTGTGAGCGTTTTCGAGTTTATTTTTTACACGTTTCACTTTATAATTTACTTACACAAAACAAAAAAAAATAGTACACTTTTAAATTTGAAAAAATGTTCCTACTACAAAGAAGATTGACAAAATTAGACTGTTTATTTCTGATATTTTTAATTTCACTGGATTTGAGTGTAGTGCAATTACATGGTTTTCCTCAATTTGGAAGCCGAGAGGAATTAGACGGTCCAGGTATTGCTTTTCATGCTCCTTCAAGTTCCTTCAAAGATTCTTTTAAAGAATTATTAGGAGTTGAAACTACGGATGTCATTTCAACCATCATTCCGGCTCCAACAACTTTATCTAGTGATTCTAGTGATGATGATGACTATGCTCAGGCAATAACCTTTGAGTTGGAAAATCCTATTAAAGTCACAAAGGAAGCTGAACATCATGACGATGATGATGATAATGATGAAACAACTCCAATTGTTCTTGAAGATGAAACGAGTGAGCCTACTCAGCCAGCTCCTGAAGAAACCCAATCGTCTGAAAACCATCACCATCCACAGGAAGAAAACCAAGAATCCGAGAAAAAAGAACAGGAAAATGAAGCAGCAGTGACAAATACTAAAGAAACTCCAACTGTACAAGAAGAAAGTAAATTAGAAATGGATTTACAAAACAATAATAATACTAATAATAATAATAATCAAGAAGTAAAAAAGGAAAGGGAAAGAGAAGAGGAATTATATACTAATCACAATTTACATGCCAGTGTTGAAGTTGAGCATAAAGACAAATCTGAATCTGAGAAAACAGAAGAAACCAAAATTTCTGAAACGCAGTTGTCACCAGTAGACAGTGATGATGATAATAAGAATGATGGGCATAAAAATGATGAGAACAATAAAAACAATCAAACAGCTGTTCAATCTGAAGAAACTGATCAACTTCAAGAACCAGAGTCTTCTTTTGCACCACAACTTATTTCAGATTCCGGTGAACGTCCCACAGTAGGCACTATAAACATCAGAGAAATAAACATTAATAACAACAGTAAAGAAGTGCAATCACAAGAAATTAATTACAATAGAACAGATGTACAGTCACAAGAAATTAATAACCAAAGTAAAGAATTACCATCCCAAGAGAGTAATAATAACGACAACGGCAGTAGTGATGATGATGATTCCACACCTCAACTTGGCGATACTTTAATTAATGAAAATAATAATACATCCACTTCCAATTCTGATGCAGAACTTGGTAAGTTCATTTTTAGATTAGTAATTAGTACTTCCCCAACATAATTTAGCATGTAAATTAACTATAGCTGAAATCTGCAGTGATAATAGAATACTAGTTTAGTTTATTTTTAGCGAATTCTTGTTTTAAAAAAAAGTTATAAAAACAAATAAAATAGGCGTCGTTTAAAAAAAATAATGAGATTTTTTTATGAAAAAATACTATTTACATAAAAAAAACTCCTTTTCTATTATTTATAAAATAGTTCCAAAGGAAAAGAAAAAGCGAACAGATTGGTCATCTTTCCTTCAGAAACTATTACCTAAATCTGTATTTGATGTGGAGAACTTTTTTCTTACCGCAGCTAAGCTATTCTAGTCTCTATAATCTATAATATGTGTTTATTTCGCATAACACACACAGAATCATTCATGAATAAAAATAAATAAAAACTTTCCTTTTTTGTTTGAAACTTGTACAACCTTTCAATTTAAAATTTCATGAATAAAAAAATACTTGTCGAAACGGAATGCAATCATTTAAATTGCCTCTACATGCATGAAAAAGTCACAGATGATCTGACATACATACTATAGTAAAATGTAAAATATTATGTAGTATCATTAGGTACACGAATTATTTAGGAAGGTAATAATTAAACAACCTTTCTTACAGTTCTATTGCTTACCCCCTTGCACATACATAAAATAGCATAATATCTAATATCTATGTATAAAATATATATTCTTTTGTTTTTTTTTACAGTCACTCTGGATAAATTCATCAGGCATGGAGCAACATATTCGCTACAAAATGATGATGCTGTAAGTCTTGCTACACAATATAATTAAAATGAACTATGCCTACAATATTTCACCATCTAAAATATTACATACTATGTATTTTTACAACCTTATCATATTAAGATTGTTGTATATTTTATACCTTGAAAGTGTTTGACTGCACACAAACACAAGTTTTTAGGAAAAGGACTCGTACTTGGTAGAATCACTTCTGAAGAATGTGAGCGTGAAGATCAGCAAACTTTCGATGCCATTGTTATGCGAGAAGATGATGAAACACAAACTCCAAATTCAGAAGAATATTGGCTCTCCTCAATAAAACACAGTATAAATGAAGTGTCAATGGTAATGACTAGTAATGAGTCTGCCTTCTTTTCTAACCCTTTAAAGAACTCTATCCAGATTATTCCAATTGATTCTGATTCTTCCACCTTCCTCATTAAGTCAACTGTTCTAGGAAAATGTATCGAAAATCAAGGGTAATTAATGAAAAATAATAACTGTTTTTTTTTACACATGAAATATCTCTACTTTAATTTATATCACATTGTTTATCATCTGTAACAAATTTGTTTTGTTTTTTTTACTCACCATCAACAGGAAGCACAAGGAGATTTTATACACTGCATGTGACTCTTCTTCCCTTTCTCAGCAATGGAAAGCAAATTTTCTTTACGAGGATACAAAGGCAAAACTATAAGAAAAGCTAGAAAATAATTATTGTTATTATCAAAACATGAACAATTATTATATTATTATTATTATTTATTATTTAATACATTACAAATAATTTATTTCAATACATATTACATGTTTTATATTATATTACCTTTTGTACGTTGTATTATTTTGAATGTGTATAATATATATATATATATAGTGAGTTAAATTTTCTGTCACAGAAAGGACTGAAATAAATAAATAAATAATTATAAATGTAACTAAACGGAACATTTAAATTAATTTAATCTACTTGTATAATTACATCTTTTCATGTTACCTATATTAAATCAATCGTTCATAAACATCAAACAGACTGCGTAACCAATATGAATCATATTATCATGATAACTGAAAAAATATGTCTCGGGACTTCAATAGATGTGTACAATTTTGTCCAACTACAGACTGTCTAATTTATTGTTATTTAATATCAGAGTACTAACACAATTAATGGTATTTTTTATCAGGTATTATTGCACTCAAACAGTGAAATTGAACAACTATGAACAATAAGAATAGCAGTCATACATATTAGTATATTTCATAATCTTCCTCTGTGTACTGCTACGTTACAAGCAAACATATTTTTGAAACTATTTGAAATCATAAATAGATAAATACATTGTCAAAAAATATTATGACTACAAAATTCATAATATTGTGTCTTAAAACATAGAATTCATTTTATAGGAAGCGTGTAACTTCTACAACAAATTATTTAACAACTCAGACGATAATATCATATCACATAATATATCATAGCAAAAACATGACTCTAAGAAATGACTAATTATCACTTACTATATATTTAGTGCGTATCACTATAAATTATTAATAAAGTCAATTTATCACAAGAAATAATAATAATTATTAATATAAAACTTAACATTTTCCCTAAGTATCAAAAATAAATAAAAATATCAAAATACATATACATAACCCGTTATAAGCAGTATTATTTTCAAAATTAAAAATCTTTATGGAATAAACATACAGCATAATATATTATGAATAACTGAATATGAATAACAAATATTGTTAAACTACTAACTCATCATTGTTGAACAAACAAATAAAGTCAACCAGACTAAAAGCAATAAATTATCATATTGTAGTTCATAATTAATGATGCATACATATTAGTATTTGCACCAGGTCAATTAATGTACATCACATCAATAAAAGAAATATAAAAGGTTAAAATAAATCATAAATTAATCACAAAATATGTCCTAACTTCAGCATGACTGATAATAAGGTGAGAATCAATATATCATATAAAAATTAAAACAGAAAAAAAAAATCTTATCTACGTTGTCCGAAGACGACTAAATCTGTCATATTTATTTATCAAGAAGCCAAGAGAATAATCTTGAACACATATAAAACCATATTCTTTCAGAGCTCCTCTACTCTTTCTGTGTGCACATTTCAGACAGTACGGAATAACTGGTGTTCCTGGAGATTCTATAAGTACAAAAACGAAACCAAATACCTCCACCTGTACAATAAACAATAAAAGGTCAAAATTACACATACATGTTCTGAAAATTACACAGAAATGACAAGCAAACTATATAACGAAAATACAAAACGTATAGTTTATACAT
>JAQGBI010000446.1:0-16245 GCA_034698325.1 Sminthurinus elegans | reverse complement strand
AGAAGGATTGTTGCACCATTTTTTCATATCCTTGCCGCGAGCGAAGAATGTTACGAAAAATACGTTACGATTTATAATAAGCTGCCATTTGCCCTCCGGTCTATACGCGAAGCCTATCCCACTTCTGGGTATTATTCGGGATTTATTCTTGCAACAAAAGACATGACTAAAACGTGGTTTTTAATGGCAGTTAAAAAATGGAAATTGAGGCAGTTTCAGTGGTGTATAAAACATGATACCAACATTGGTTGTCACTGGCATTGCACAACTGTAATAGGCCAGTAATGTCTGTATATTAAGTATTTCGTTCCCTCCTTGTCTGAGACTATACTTGAATACTTATTACACCAACAATGTATCATTATAAGAGTTACTCACGTATGTATATGTGTATATTTTCCTATTATCCGCACGCTTTCGCTTATTAACTAAGACCTTTCCATTTTAACAATATAATTTCAAGTATTATAATTATTAATTGTTTAAGGGTTAAGAGGTTTCTTGTTGTCCAACACAAGTTGTTCTATTGCATTTATTTTTTTCCTGTGTTTTTTTTTCATGTTATTTCTTTTTCACTTGTATCATTCTCATGCTAAGCTAAGTATTTCTGACGGAATAGCACGTTGAGATCAGTGAAAGTCAATGAATCCACATGTGTGAAAATAGGAATTGACTAGCTATAAATTACCCCTTCCAGTTTTTTAAACTTGTTCATGAATGAATGGTGAAATGGAATAAATGAATTTCCATCATAAAAACTAAAGGGTGGTGTAATTAAAACAAACAAAAAATTGCATAAAGAGGTATACCTTTTGAAGGTAACTCAGGTTTTGTCAGTTTGTTAGAATAAACTGACTTCTACATTAACTTCACAAATCATTGTGTTGTTGCAATTCAGGAATGTTTAATTTATTCAGTTATTTTCCATACAAATACTTTTAGGTCTAAAAGTTATAGGACTTCAACTTTGGCGTTTATCTATTAAAGTTCGAAAGTTGCATATATATATGCATATATATATATATGTATAATGTATATAGGCATATAAATATGCTATTTTAACAGCACTAGTGCATCACGTCATTTAAGTTTGAAAAAAAGAGCAACCTTAATTTCGAATTGAAAATAGATTTATGCACAGTAGTATAGTAGTGTTTGTAATTACACTATGGTCATGAAAATTTAGATGAGTGCTTTTACTTTGATGGTTTAAAAATCAATTTTATTGCCCTTTGTATTTAGATGAGAGTTTTCGGAGAATAATGTTGTGTATAGAGAGGACCAGCCCTCTTACAGTGCAGTTATTTTCATTCATTCGTTGTGCATTGTGTACACACATTTTAATCCGAAAATGTATCTATAACTTTCTCGTTGTTTGAGAATGTTATGCTCTCTGGTTATGCCTTTGTAATATGTATTTTGGTGTTTAATATTTCTTTGGCGCATCCTTTGACATTATACTGTGCATTGTCAATTGTCATGTTTAGATTACTTTTGTCTTGAAGCATGCATCCAAGATTATTCAAACTCGATTATATACTCTGAGTTATATTTGCAGGCCAAGAAGAGACAATACAATGTTGTACCATGATAGTTTTACTCTCACAATATGTACAAAGCATAATAAATATTTATATTTGGTGTACTTGGGAATGGATATTAAATGGATTTCCTACAGGAATAAACTCATAGCTAGGACCCATAGTTCAAAATCATTTCATTAAAAAAGCTTTATAATATCTAATTTTGAACATTTTGGATAAAACCCCGGTTTTTTTTTAACTTTGAAAATCTTCTTGATTATTCGGTCCATGTATGGTCAAGTTATGAATTTTCATTCTACTGAATCAGAGATCCAAAAACGATCGTTGGAATAGGCATAAAAAAGTAATTTCACTGCAATTCCATTCCATGATATATGTAAATAAATCAAGCAATGGAAATATAGTGATCTACAATGAAATTTTAATGGTTGTATACAATGGTTGTGACATAAACTATACAGTGGCGAATTACAATCGACTTTAGTCATAGCCGTTGTGCAATCCAAAGCACAATATTATAGGCGATTCTCATTTGTATTTTATGAATTCGTGGAATAAAATCTATTGTGGAAGCTGTAAACAGACTTCCCAGCCGATTTTTGCATGTTCACCCCCAAAAATGAATACATCTATTAGTATTAGTCATTCATTGAGACAACCATAAAAGTACAAACAGAATAAACAATCGACAAATAAACTTGCAAAAATTTAGATGAGAATTCTATGGTTCTATGCTATACATTTTTTGCCTTTTAAATGTATCATGAATATTGAGACGGGTTAGTAAATTTGGTTAAAGTGTGTGTCCGAAATTTTAATTACAGATTGTGTATGATTGCTATGGGAGAACACAGTGTTAATTGGTCATGAAAAAGTTTTTGTCTGAAATTTTTCCTCTTCATGCAAATTTCTCTTGTTTAAACTGCGTATCTTAACAGAGTGTGTGAACCTTGGATCAAGGTTGAGACTTCTTTTCTATGTTTGTATCATATTTTTCTCACAGTGGTGGGTGATGTATTTGTAAAATACTGTCAGTATATTGATGCTATTTTTAATTTTTACTATTAACTATAAATTTGTACCATTTGAGAGGATAAAAAAACGTAGTACAAACTTGAGTTTTGGATTAATTTACATTTTAAATCTGCAGGTCCCATTTTAAATGTACAAAGCAAACATTTTTTTTTATCGGAGAGGAAGAGTATTGATTTTAATGTTTTTTTCTTGACGAAATGTCAGTGATACTAACAAATTGCAAAAATACTAAAAGAAGTCCTTCGACTAATTAGCCGCTTGGACGTTAGAAAACTTCTGGGGTTTACCCATGTTGTTTTAAATATTCATTTTCATGTTATTACATTTCTTGTTGTCTAAGACATTCATACTACAACCCCATGTACATAATAACAATTACAATAACAATAATTGCTTTTCTCGTGTCTTCTTGTGTGTACGTTACATTGCTCTGATTCATAGACAAGTGTATATGTATGACATACACTGTGTATGCATTGTATATTTTTCATATATTTTGTGTATAATATAAATGTAATGTGCAATGTATTATTACAAGTCGAAAAACAAGATTTGTTTGTGAGCATTTTAATTCTTGTTCTCATTTAAAATTTAAAATTTTGCAAATACTTTTAATTACCTTGTAACTTTGCAAACTGTATGGTATTGGGATGCCTCAATACTCAGTATATTATATAAATGTAGAATTGTTATTTCCTTTGTTTTTTTTTTGCACAATTAAGTATTTGCTGTAGCTTGTAACTGGAGTAATTTCGCATTTCATCATATTGTACAGTTTCTACAAAAAAAAATAAAGACGTAAAATTTTGTCTTTAGTCCCATTATATGCACAAAAAATATAATATGTATAAACTTATTGCTAAAATCGAAACCTATTTTCATGTTGTATTTTTTTCGAATTTGATACATTATATTATACATACAAAGTTTTAATCCAGAGAGAGCTGAATCTCAAAGGGGTGTTATAATACTTTTTGCTGAAGCATTCAAGTTTTTGTACAATTATTTACAGTGACCACTTCAGTATAGTCATTAAGATTTAATGTATTTTCACGTTGTTCTTATTCATTTTCATACCCAGTCTAGAATATATATCTGTAAATATGGAGATTTTCAAGCATTTCCAAGCAGATTTTCATAAATGATTGAGGAAGAGAAATGGAAGAGGAAGTTTCCTAAATAGTGGGTCTTCCAAGTAAAGTATGAAAAGTTGTGAGTAATAACCTGGAAAAGGAATTCATAGAATTGAATGAATCCTTACGTCATTTTGTTGTTCATTATTCATTAAATAAATGACAACTGAAAACCATTTTCCTTCTCACAGTAGGCTCAAAATGAACATTAAAATGTTCGTGATGTAATCAGTTATCAGTGTTTGTAATGACCTTTGTCCACTTACTATTGGCAGAAGTTGGGGATGATGTTGGATACATATATGTAATGTATATATGTATTTACTTGCAACTAGAGTAGACAATATTGTGTAGATACATGTACATGAATTCAGCTGTGCAAGCTTTTATTTGAGTGAAAAGTGAAAAGGCGGCTGCTTTAGTCTGAATAATGTGATATTCTATTATCATCTTATAATATAGTATTTCCAACACTACGTGATCCTGAACAAATTTACATGTTGAAGTTCAATGTAATGCATGGCTGAAAACATCTATCTTATCGACTGTAGACTACATAGTAATGAAGATAGTAGATAAATTCAATAATGAGATGCAGGAATCGTAGACAATGCTTACGGTGTAATATATTGATTAAAAGTAAATAATTAAAAGTGCAATCTTTGGTATAATACTCATGTTGTATTCCTATTTATTGTATTGTAGAATACACCTGCAAATATTTAAATAGGATATTTTTGAGCATTTGAAAGCATGGTATTCGAAAGGGATAGAGAGAGAAAATAGAGAAAGGGAACACCGTTGCAAATGAAGCAAGTAGCAAGTTCCTCATATATATATCCTCAACCCTTATTAAGTGCAAATAATCTTTGCTTGTTTACGATAGAACAAAATGTGTTTTTGATTCGTAAAAGTATATATATGTGTATTGGATGAGCAACATTATTACCAGTGTCGTACTTTAGGGTGTAATACTTGTATTGTTTGGTTAGAATTTCGTATTGGAATGATTATGAGTTGAAATGGGTTTCTAAGAAACAAATTTTCAAAGAGCACACTAAGTGCTGTATAGTATGAGATGAGATTTAAAAATAGACAAGTGATAAGTTTATTACTTGTTACTTTGTGGGACGAACATGAATAATATTATTATTATTTATTATGTACATGAACTTTAATAATTAACGAATCATGCACAGGATAACTTGCTACTTTATTCTCAAATGTATACTTATATACAAAAAATATGGAATGTAAATTTCAAAAAAGCTCTTTTTAGTATAACATGATTCATGTGTATTGTCCATTTTGTTTTATATTCACAAAGAAGGTATATGCACTAGGTATGGGGAATACCCTGATGAATGTTCCAGTTGATGGAAGGTACACACTAGTTTTGGGTAGTTTTTGTTTTTTTTATATCAAGACTGTTTGTACATAAGACGGATGTCATATGATTTTAACGTGATATTTTATGTTTTTTGTTTGATGTACTCAGCTTTTGAACTATTGAAGGATATTGATTTGTATTGAATTTTAATTTCCGAAAATTGCACTTTTATCATCGTTCACCCATTAATATTTACAATCAATATGCTATTTATATTACATATACATCATAATATTATGTCTGGAAGTTCCTGGAACACATCTGTATTGGAATGTTTAATTAGCTCTCCTAAATCTTAATATTTTAGGCAGTAATATATTAGGCTTGTAAGTTCTGTAAACTGATAACTGGGGTAACTTTTGTGAACATAAAAAGATCAGGATGTGTCTGAGTTATTTCTAGTAGGAACTGATACTTTTGGTATATTTTAGGATGTAAAATTTTAGGTAGTTCATTGATTCTGTGTGACTTTATTTCAGAATTTGTAATGCTGCTTCGTGGTTATTTACTGAAGAAGATGTACAAAATGTGTTGAGTTTGTCACGTGCAATTTTTAATTTCTATATTACTCACTGCTTGATAAACTACTTTATAAAATGATTTGTATCTCCACGCATTCAAAATTACAGGGAATTAAAAGTTATTAAATATGCCAACTTTTAGCTTTTATTTTAGGAGACAAGCAAAATCTCGAAAGTTTGACTACTGTATTCTCATGCATTTTTGTGAATGTGATAATATGACAGAAATTACAATGATCTTGAATTACAACTAATTTAGAGTGTTCTAAGGGCAGTGTACACATGAAATTATTGCTAAAATGCAATAATTATTATTCCCTTTCTTTAATTACTGGTAGTGTACATTTGAAAAGTTTACTGACATGAAAAAGGTTCAGATTATTTGCTGAAATTGCTTCAGATTTAAGTTGATACATATTTTAGTGGTTTTAGTTTAATGAGCGAAATGAGTGGAAATATAATACAAGTAGACAAACATTAAAGATAATTTTTGAATACATATTGGTTGTAAGATGAAGTGACGTAACTACTTCATCCTGGTTTTATCTGACTTTTAAATGAGAAAGCTTTCTTAGAATACTATATATATTTACCAATAGACAATAAAATACGAGTTCCATTACCCCGTACATTTATTCTGTAATTTGTGCATAAAGAAAATGGTAATTACACCTGTCAAAGACGCGCGCGTCCTATCTAAAACACATAACATTATTCTGTACAGTAAAATCTCAATTATTTGAACATTTATTCATATACGGCTGTCAGCAATCTGCTACTGGAAATTCTGAAAATCAAAGCTTGTAAACAGACGGTACATGTTGATTTCACGAGTACACGTAATCGAATTTTGGATCATTTATCCAAATTTATCTTCATCCCTCATCACAAAACCATCCAGATAAGTGAGTTGCTACTGTACACTCCACAGTCTACACGTATAAGCGTGCATCTTTACTTTATTACATGATCCAGGAGTTGTATAAGTATTTCAAGGTTTTAGAATTGTCAGTGCACCGAGGTATCAGACAATAGTGTTATTTCATTATCACCATTATTTTTTGATGAAAGAGTCATGAACACATGAAGATACTTTAGAATTTTAAATATGGCATAATATTAATAGAGTTTTATCTTTTTTGAAGAACAATGATTAAAATACACTGACTCACGCATGCTAATATGATAGTCTAAAAATCGATTGAAACTAGTTGAAAACTTAAAGCGATGACTAATGTTCTTGTTAATTATATATATGCAAGAACGTTACGTGCTACGACTCATAACTCATAATGTATGAAGTATGAAGATTCAGTAGTAAAGATAAATCTTAGGGAACTTGATACGTACAAAATCGGTGCGATAGAAGTTTGTATGTACTGTACTTAAACTGCCGAATCAAGGGTTTTCGGGCAATCACAATCTTTTCTATACAATTTCTTTCTATTTGTGTATATAAATTCTACTAACCACAACCTCAAAGTACATTCATACTTTGTGTGTTCATTGTGTTCCGGTATGGAGAAATAATCTGTCACATTTTCATGGAATACATGATACATGTCATTGATAGCTCCAATGTACAATGAACAAGAGGGTAAGATATTGTTGAGTTTCATGCATATATTTTTTATCATACACAGAACCTATTAGGGCATATTAGAGTGTAAAAAGTAGTAGCATTTTTAGCAATTTCAAGAATAGTATCAAGAAGGATATATGTAATTCACAGAAATGCATGCTACCTATAATGTGTTGTATGTATTATGTGAAGATTTTTTTTTAGTTCTCTGGTATAAATGTATATATATATATATTATGTTGTTATGAATCACAAATTTCATATCTTTATCTTGTTTCGTCATCTCCAGCGCTATACGTTGAATGAATGTATATTAACCTCAAGATGAAAATGAAACTGGTGATTTGTAAGATTTTTGAGAGGCAGGTTAATCAGTTATTTCCCTGTCATGTGACGGGCATTTTTTTACTTTCACATTATAAATTATAAGATATTAGTTCATATGTACCACACAATATCATTTTCACCTCACTTTTGATGTATTGAATTGTTGTATGTAGACATATTATAATCCCAGAGTATTGAATAGCTTTATAATTTTGTACACCTTCCCTTTTATCAATCCTGATATGCTTAAGATAGTGTGACGACTCAGCAATACAAGAGTTATTAAGAGTGAACGAGTTTGGCATGAGGTCACGCATGAAACTACTTACTAATAAGATCAGAGGTTACTGTTGTACAATTTCACAAATATTTTTGGAATTGTACAACAAATGTACAGAAATTTGTGTACATACCATATATATATACATTGTCATCTTCCACTTTGCAAATTCTGACGGCTATAGCTTGATGACTTTTAAAGGTGAAAGACTTTCTAGACAAAATATATGATGATGATACGGAATGAAATATATTCCAAAGTTAATGTATTATTAATATTTTTCATGCTTTTACACGTTTCTGTCGTACACATTAGGAGCATTATGACTTGCAAGTGACGATCATAAAACTCATCATCTGTGTTCATATTAATTTGTATAAGAGATAAAAGATTACAAATTATGAACACAAGAAGGTTTAGTATGAGTATTTTGACATTTTACAAAAAGAAAGAAATATCGGAGGTTGAAATCCGATAATCAGAACTTACAAATTTTCCACAAATTTACAATTAAAATGTACAAAAGAGATACATTGGAGATAGGACCAACTAGAGTTGAAAAATATAAATAGTAAATAGACACAATGATAGATAATCAAAAACAAAGGAAAGTTTTGTTCGTTTACAATAGTACATAGTAGGAAGTTGCACTCATTTTATCAGTCACCTTTTTGTGTTATGTAATAATTTTTTGTTATGATAGTCCGTGTCGAGACGAAGTTTGATTTAAAAAGTTTGAAATTTTCATTTAATTGTGTACATGCATGCTTGAATTATTTTAAAAATCGCTATAACTCATCAAAGCAATAATCATTACATATTATGTATAGTATCTATTATAATCATTCCTCAATGCAAATATTGACATTGCACTCTATTGAGAGAGTACATATTATGTATTGTTTTTATGAAATAATAAATATTCTGGCTTGCAACAGCGTGTACTTATCATTATTTGGATGATGTATAGACAGGCAGAGACCAATTTCGTAACACTAGTATTTTTTGTTTTTTTCTTCATTACTCAAGTAAAAAAATCAAATCAGCCTAATACTGTATAGTTTTATGAAACAGTCGAAATGATAAGCTACCATGCGATCAATGATCAATGATTTCCTCAAAAAAAGTACATTTATGATTACCTAAATATACTTTATACGTCTGTAGTCTACAGTAAGAATGGTCATATTTAGAAATTCGATGAATGAACAATATAGAAATAGCACAAATACGGAATATGTTTTATCTTCATTCAAATGTTTCGTATGCATGTACAATGTACACTGTATACGGATTACAGATACAAAGACGGATATTCCGAGTAAAAGTATTGAATATGATGTACGCTGTACACATATAATAAGTTTCTTTCACAATTCTTTATCTTGAAACAAGCGATAGCTTACCTCCTTTTGCTCTTTTTTTGCCGTCAAGTAATTATGCATTTGGTGATACCAGCTTCCAGCTTGGCGTGCAAATAGATATTTCATGATACAACATAATATTATGCTTAAATTATTATGGAGAGTCTTCGTTTTATTGTTAGTATTGCATATACGATTGATTTTACAATTTCAATCTGATAATCACTATTATCTACCTTGCTGCATGAAGTATATGAATATCTATTAACATGCATACAAGAAAAAGCTTCATCAATGGTTTACTCTCAAATTTAACGTGTTAAAAAGGGATGATTTTTTTTATAGAATTTGTTAAATACACTAAAGGTTTACCGGTTTTATGTATTCTGTGAGTGTTTGAGAGTTTCACAATCGTTGAAGGTATAGTTAATAATCATTCTTATTTTCGTTGTATGGGTGAAATGATGATATTCCTCTGTCTAACCAAATCCTGATTCATCTTCCACTATGCGGTAAAAGCAAACTGAACCTTTCAATGCTAAGAATACTTATCAATGCAGGATGCAAATTAGCATTACACATAAATAAACGATCAGAATATTATATTATATCAACTTTTTTTTTATTACCATTTTACCACGGCTTATTTACAAATTAGAAATACCTGTGTCAATAGGTGCACCGTGCACGTAATTGATTTGCATACGGATAAAGATGATTATTTCTGTGTGTTTTAATCTTATAAACAATATCAATATTTTAATGTCAAAAAATGTGATATATGTGTTATACATAAATTTCATATAGGTACATATGACAGAGAATGGATAATGAAATATAATATAATAGTAATATATATATACACATACAGTATACTTGAAATATTTTGAGTACTAAAAGAGTGCACAAGTTGAAATCACAAATGTACATACGTCATGTAATCATTAGTACACAAGACAAAAAAACTATTGCATATAAGGGCTGTATGTACACATAATATGTATATACTAAAAATAACCACCCGTTACCTGCTAGTAAAGGTTTTTATATGTATAATTTTGATATTATACTGCAATAGGGGAGATAATATATAATCTGCAGTGCATTTATAGTTATGCGATTTGAATATGAAACTTGACATTTATACATTACTGTCGTAAAAAAATATGCATCTCCTAGAACCCAGCAGGTTTACCCTTTTTTTAAAGCTAAAAGATTTTCTCAATCAAAGAGGTACACATGTGTGGATACGGATTATATATTCTTTTTATGTACAAAAAGGTTTACTTTTTCAGGTTTTCTCCTTTCTTTTTTTCCCCTTCCGTTTGAAATTTTTTATGTACCTGAAGAAAATTTTATATCAAAATTGTAACTATTTATATCAATGTACAACAATACATGCACAGCATGCATACTAATTTACAAACATATTATACTACCAAAAATAACATTTATATGAATGATAATTGAGCCCATTGGAAGTTCATATATCTCCATCCTATTCATGGTTCATGATAATTAAATGGAGGCATGGATACTTCCAAACGGTTCAATTTTTCGTATTATTTGTTTAATAACTTGCTCTATAGTATTTCTTATATCTATAGATATACTTATTATTACAGTTTATAAAGCTTACAAATTACAAAGCTTATGTACATGTTTCATCAGGAAATGATACTGTATTATACTTCATATAAAGCTATACATCCTCACGCACAATATTAGTACACAGTAACAATAAAATTCATAACATATCAAATATCAAACATTATTATCTATTAGTACCTTATGTATTATAAAAAGTTAAAATAAACATTTTTTTTTATATTCCAAACATGTACACTGTGTACTTTTGAATGATTTTGCATTGAATTTATCTGGGTGACGATAGTTGTATGTTGTACTTATAGATTTTGAATTGTACAAGTCCTCTCAAATGTCAAAAAAAAAACATATTATATAAATATTTAAGAAAACATCCTATTAAGAAATAAGATGTTTATTTTGATACTTTAATATCTGTTTGTCATGATAGTGTATACCGTTCTGTATAATCCATGAAGTATAAATTTCAGTTGGTAAACATTATAGTTACATAAAGGTGTAACATTGAAGTAGTTTATCAATAAAATTCAAATTACAATTTACACTCATATATGTACTATAGAAAAAATTATTCACTTTTTGTATCGGATTACTCCTTTATTGCATTTATCCCAAGAATGGCATCTCGTTTATATCAGAAGGAGTACAATAATAATAATAATACTTATTATTACTTTTATTATTATTATTTGTAGATTTGAGATCATTGTCAACATGGTTATTTTGTGATTCACTCCTTTAAAATTGTTTAAATATGGGCACTTTGATTTTGATAAAGGGTAAAGACCAAGTACAAAATAAAATAAAATAAATATAGAGAGCAGATTGAAAAGAAACAAATGTATAGATTTTTAATCGTGAAATAAAATAGTAAGTGCTCGATTATTGTCATCGGCATTACTGTTTTTTTGTTATTATCATATTATTGACTTTCATTTCCAATCGTGGATTACAATGGCAATATTATTATTATTTGAGGGTAAAACTATAGAATATACTTAAACATTAACTTTACAAATCTAATGCTTTTGTATACCCAAACATAATAATCATATAATCATATTTTAGTATTTAAAATGTCAGGAAGTAATACTAGTGTTTTTCCTCGTGTTCCTCACTTTTCATTAAATCCTACATGAGAGAGTCCGATATTTTTGACCTTATGTAATAGAATAAAAAAAGTTCAAGTGCAAGACCATTGACTTTAGGTGGACTTGAAATGAGAAACATTCCACAAGGATTATTGTAAGGGTCATGAATGAGTGACAATGAAAAGTAATGAAAAGCAATTTTTTCGTTACACCTGCATTCCTCTGTTACACTATGTACGTCTATTTGTTTAGGAATGATGGTGGAAAAATAGGACTAGGAGGTCAGGGCTTTCCATATTTCACATGCTTGTTTTTGTGGATTACTTATGTACCCCTCACGACCTATTGTCATTAACCTGTTTTTTCTGGATTTGAGAAGATATAGAATTACCAACCCAATCCTTTGGTTGTTGTAACAGAGTGCATGCCCATATATACATGTCATTGTTAATTTAAATTCCCATGAGAATTATACATGTATCATTATGTGTAATGGGAGCTAAACTTTTTAGAATGTTTTGGTGAGTTTTAGAACATTTATCTACTTTATAGTTTTTAGCGTACAGGTCAAGTAAAATGGGGAAGAGAGAGAGAAATTTCTTTTATGCCTCCTAATTCCTATCACTTGTCATTTCCCTATGAGCATGTACAATGCACATATTATTATTATTATTATTATACAATAGATGCATTTTATTTTGTAGGTTTCGTGCTACTCTGTATACTGTATAATCTGCATAGAGTTCATGAATAATTTTATATTATTAGACCACTGGACCACTATTGTGGATACGCATGTATAGCATGAGTAGACAAACAAGTTTGTATAAGGGAAGAAAAAGGGCTCTTGAGTTGTCTTGGCACGTGAGTAAGTCATAGTGTAAATGTGGAAAAAAGTCATACATAATATGTACATGTGTAGTGATTCTATATACGTAATCTGAGGACTTACAGAAAAATATCCTGCAATTCCCTAAGTAAATTGAATCAGATTTCAATCCTCATACAATTTGCTTTTGTTAGTATTAAACATTGGAAAAAACGTCTTGTGTAGCACAATCATGTTTTTGATGTTCGTCAATATTGTCATTTAAGTAAAATATTAAATGAAAAGTTTGAAAAAAGAAGATAAAGGTTGTTATATCCATGTATGTATACAAATTTATCATAGAGAAGATAGATATCATCGTCTATTCATATAAAATATAAATTTAAACCATGTGGTCAGTATAAAATGAATGTAATATAATGTATAATGTTATTACATTATACATTTGACAGAATACACATCTTGTATAAACCCTGTGGTTGAAAGTAAATTTTGATAATGATGATAAACATTTAACTTTTCTATGGTATAGTCCTATAGAGTATAGAGTATATAGTTTGATGCTATGTAAAGATGACTCATCTTTAAGTTATGTTTTCTTCTTTCTTTCACGTATCATAACATAGATTCTGGGGAAATTCTGTTGTTGTTTGCTGTTAACTTTGTAAAACTTTGTATATAAGCTTGGTACACATAGTTTATTATATTATATTATACATGATTTCATTATCATTGGTAATAATTTCATAATAAAAATATTGGTATTGATTTATTCTTTGTGTGTGTATATATAGTATATATATACATTTATGTATAGATATGTATTTATAATATGGTCATTAGGTCTATAATATTGTAATATACGTTATGGTTAAGTTTGTTTGTATTAGTAGGTTCTTCATTCTTCATCTTATAGTATAATATATGTATGTCTATTTGTTTCTGAAAGTTTTTACATGAACAAGGGTGACGGTTTTAGGTTAGCTGTACTACTTAATCTTCTAAATGGTCTCGTGAGGTTAGTTTCAATATTTTCTAATGTTTTGTTCTTTGTCTCCGTTACACAGAAAGCAACAAAAAATATTGCCATGAATGTAATGATAAAAAATATTAAAAATGTGGTATAGAGACCATAAAGTGCAACAATTTCGGGAAAGGCTTTGGTAATGATAAATGCACAAATCCAATTAAAAGCGGTTGCACAGGCTGCGGCAGACCCTCTTATTCTTTGTGGGAAAATTTCCCCTAATAACAACCAGGGTACTGGACCAAAGCCTAGAGAGAATGCAACGACAAATAACATGAAACTTGCTAATGGAATCCAGCCGAGATTATCCACTGCTTCTGTATAATTTTCTCGTAGATAGAAAAATAAACTGAGAATTCCCAAAGATACTGACATAACTACAGCAGATATGAGTAAGAGAGCTTTTCTTCCTAAACGGTCAATCAGTACATTTGCCATGAATGTAGCTCCAAAATTGACAAGTCCTACGATTATTGTACAAAGATTTGGATCAATTGTACTACCGGCGAGTTCAAAAATCCAAACCGAATAGAAAACTAGGGCATTGATTCCGGAGCCCTGTTGGAAGAACATGAGGGTTAGAGATATCAAAAGGGGCTTGATGTATGCTTTCCCCATCAAATCTTTTATTTTGGCTGCATTCTTCTTGGATTGTAAATGAGTATTCTTAATTTCATTTAGTTCGGGATGAATATCTGCTTCATTACCACGGAGCCATTGTAAGGCTGTCTCTGCTTTATTTTCTTTGCCTATACAAAAAAAATGTGAGGTTTTATGTTAGTTGTTTTTCTAAGTATAAAAGTAAATTGTATCGATAATTGTATTAGAGTAAAAAACTCCGCCTCTCTCTTTCTGTCTCTGTACTCACCTTTTGCAATATACCATCTTGGTGTTTCTGGTATTAGAAACATGCAGACCATGAATGGAAGAGATAGTGCAGCAGATGCGTAGGCTAAATATTGCCAGTCCAAAAAATTTCCGAGTGTGAAGGAAACTAGTAAACCTATAGGAAATATATATTTCATGGTTTTATAATTTTGATAATATTTAGTACATCATGCTTTAAAATACAATGGTCAAGATGAAAATACAAAACATGTTTAATGTTTTAGTTACCAATATTTCCAATAGTTGTTGGTAGTAAACCAAGAGTTCCACGAACTTCAGGTTGAACAGTTTCTGCAAGATAGACGGGTAAACAGAGTGATGCCACCCCCACGCAAAATCCTTGAATAGTTCTGGCAATATAGATCATCCATATATTTGATGCTAAAGCGATGAGGAGCCACGCTGTTAATATAAAAAAAAGTGATTGCCATTAAAATATTATTGACTGTTCCATTTCTTGTTTAATGAATGTAGACGTTTATCACGGGGCAAAATGTCCAAAGGCTGTAGATTTTTTTTTTCTTTTTAAATTTTACCTACCCACAATGAAAGGCAATCCTGTAGCAAGTAAGGTAGTTTTTCGTCCAAGAAGCTCGACTAGGCAACCACCAATTATTGAACCAGCTAACGCTCCAGCGGGCATCAAACTCCCAATCCATGATGCCTTGATGAAAAATGAAATAATTCAGATATCAAATATTGTTTGTCTTTTAAGTAGTTTTTAGTTAGAATGGTTTTTAAATAATGTTTTGAAAAATTAATCCATATAGCATTAGTTGCATTTTGTTTTCTTACTTCGTGTCCATTAGGCGCTACGTAAAGAGTAGTTGTATTTACATCACCGAGTGAATGAAGAGCAGAAGATGTGTAGGCTGAGATTAGACCTATTATCATAGATCCTAATGATACTGAAATAGCAGCCAGCACCTAAAAATGATACAAAACAAGAACAAAAGTAGTAATAAATAATATGAACCATTCATTATATGTCTGTATACTTTCTAACTGTGGTTGAGCATTATCAAAATCGAATAATTATGTTATGTGTATCATTCTTACTGATTTTCAGTATAGTATTCACTCATTAATATCTAAATATATTTCTTTGATTCGAGCCAGTGAGTGAATAATCTATTACAGACTATATTATAATATATAGTGTACATGAGAGATGACATGGATGCATGTACACACAATTGTACATTCGCAGGGTTAAAATTGATCAAATACAGTTATTATTTATTATATGTATTATCTTGTATTATACTAAACATATATAAATCAATCGATCTTGGGAAGTCATTGAAACTGTACTAAATACGTTATAAATTTATGATGTTGTAAACATGCTTATCAAATAGCATAAAATATCACCATTTTCTATATTCCATCAAAGAAATTCAATTGAGAGATTATCATGGAGGAATGTGAGGACAGCTCATAAATTATGAACATGATCTGTCTAAAGTTTTTGGTTTAGAAAAAAAATGGTGCCTTTGTATTTATATTGATGTAAATTAATGGTTTGAGAAATGTTAATCTTCTGCCGTTAAAATTGTATGTATATAAATGGTACATATATGCATGTATGTACACATAATACACGTATTATAAACAAAGTGTTAG
>JAQGBI010000445.1:0-16253 GCA_034698325.1 Sminthurinus elegans | reverse complement strand
GAATCATTCATCGACGAAGCAAGAAGACAAACACGGGAAAACCAACGAGCTCTTGCAGTTGCCAAAGGTTCAGCTTCTAAGGCTCTTGCTGATGCTGATGAAGGTAAAGAAAAAAGTTATATTCAGTTAAACAAAATTTATATTGTCATTAGTCATTATAATATAACAACTTTCAATAACTGGGATAATATAACTCTACTGTACTTTTGAAAAAAATCTAGCCAAGAGCATTGCAGATACAGCGTCTGAAGTAAATCATAAACTAAATACTTTCCATTACTAATAATTATTAAATTTGAGCTACAACTCTCACAATGTAAAAATCTATTTATTACAACTTTTACCACTCTAATGTGACACTAATAAATATAACAATTTTAATTTGACAAAAAATAAATAGGAGGCTGATGCAATTCGTGAGGAATGTGGTAAAACCAAAGAGCAGGCTGGACAGTTGAAAGATCAGACAGATGCTCTCGGTCTTCGTGTGGCAGACACGGCGGAGCGTCTTACTGGAGCTGAACAGAAGGTAGATACAGAAGATGCACAAGTAAGGGCAGCTCTAGAGAAAGCCTCTTTGGCTCAGACAACTGCACAAGATGCATATGAAAAAGTACAAAGGGCTCTCAATACTGTTCAGGATATATCACTGGCTTTACAAAATCTCGATCAAATCAGTAAGACTTTTAGTTTTACATACTACATAATACATAATATACACACAAAAATGAATCAATAACAAATGTCTATATAATCTGTAATGGCCAATTTTGGTTCGATTAAAATGATAAAAATACACAATATTTTTTCTTTAGATGAACAAGGATTGGATAGTTTGGAACGAAAAATAAGTGAAGTTGAAAATGAAGTCGCATCTTCAGGAATTGATGAGAAAATTGATGCTTTAAGAACAGCCCGAAATAAACAAACTCAATGGATTAAAGCCTATGAAGAAGAACTTGAAGCTCTTAGAAAAGAGGTAACAATATTTTATAAAAACATACATAATGAAATGACGTGTTATAATCCTTCCAGGCATTCAAGTTTTTAGAATCAAAATTTTCTTTGATTATTTTAATTCATACGGTTATTTCTTTTCATTCAGGTCGAGAATGTTCAAGAGATCCGAAATGCTCTTCCACCTTTCAATAAATGTTGGAAAAGAATGCGACTAGAACCTTAATTAGTTTATGAATAATTTAAAGTACACTACTAGAAATACTTAAAATAAAATAGGAGTTAAAAGTAAAGACAATAAATTGTATGGCATTTACTTAAATGATTTCTCATCATTGTTATTGTAAAAATAGTTCATTTGTACATGATAATAATAGTTATGTTTGACTCTTAGATTTATTTTACCTTTACTTAATGTTGTATTTTATATAAATGCTATTATGTATGTACTTTTTAGTAGTACTTTAGTTATAATTTATAATATTATCTTTTATCTTGTACATATAGTGTAATATAATTGTTATAATATCATACCTAAATGAAACATAATATGTGCCAGTATATAGTGTAACAAAGACTCTTATGCACAGTACAGAAAACTCTTATTCCTAGAAAAAGTCCCATGCCCTAGAATCAAGAATAGAATTGTCCATCGTTCCTTTTCCAATTGTCCACTTTCACTTGGAGAAAGTAAGAGTTTTTGCTTTCTCCTCAACAATGCAAGGTGTATTTCTTATTCGCATACAGACAATTCTTGAATAAAATCTCACGGTCTTCCATAGAAATCTATATAATATATTACTAACACTGCCATATATTTATACCATACTATAATGATAAATAAGAAGATTTTGAGTCAAAAGTTTACACCATTTTTATTTATAAATAAAATGTATTTACTAAAAATAAGACTAAATTAAGTGTATGATAAATTAGAAGACGAAGGTTTTGAGTAGAGTATTATATTCTATATCCTATACTAAAATAATTTTGAGACAGAAACAAGTGCCGAATGTTACAGTACTAAAATTTACTAAAACTTAGCAAAAGTGCCATTTTATCCACACATTGTTAATTATTTACCTGATACGCATAATGCAATATTATAGATGTATACATATGTATAAAAATGTTATAATAAAAATGTATTTATGTGCCGATGACATATTATGCTAACTGTTCATTTACATATTTGTATACTCTCATATATCATATACTATGTATCAATTGATTCTACAGTTTTTAATGTTTAAGCTGCATCGGTCAGAGAGGTCATATAATATATAATATATACGTGCATCGTACATAGTAGTGTTGTATTTATTCACTGTAAAAAGTAAGAAATAATCGATTACTGATTATGTAATACATATGACAGCCAAAAGCCAGCAATAATTTTACGATCCAGATATATCGCTTTTAATCAGTCTACAATAGAACACTGATGCATATAATATGTTTAAATTGCTTATGTCATAGAATAGGAATATTAAAGAAACGTACACATGTGTGGTATGCGGATTTCTCCACAGAGAGAGAAGAGGAGAAAGCATCTTTTCTTTGTTCCGTATATAGATATATAATATATACTCTCCACTTTATTGTTATTCCTCATTTATTATTTATATAGTTGTAGATATAAATTATAATCAATAGCTGATAGTGTGTGATGTCTGTATTATGTTTATTGTTTATCATAGCCCTTTTAAATAAAAACAGGTTTTATATTTCATATGTTTTTGTACATAACATTTTTGACGACTTGTCTTACATAATCAATATTACATGTTAAGTACATGTATTTTGTGTATTCAAAAAACTTGAAGAAATAACAAATTTACGATCAGTATGAAACTACAACTTTTTAGATAATAAAACTATCGATATACATATTATTTATTATACCTTTTTCAGTTTTTCTATAAATGTTTGTCTTACACACACAAAAACATTCCTAGAAGAGTATAATAATGTAGCTAAAAAAACAGGAAACATATTTGTGTTATTTTTGTTACAAATCATTTTTGATTTCACTCCAAAACTATACACATCATATAATATATATATTATATATCGTTTTATTCTGTAACTGCTAAAATTATGTAAATATATCATTTATCATTTCGTATGACGTAGTCTGTAAGGTTAAGGGTTAGGTATGATTATAATATAATATAATATATTATACATAAATAAGTCTTATTAGTTATAAATGTAGCATATTTGTGTTTTTTGTTACAGTTAATGTATTTATACCGTATATTTTACGTAATGCATATTAGTTATACGTATAGTACGTATAGGGTAAGTACCTCTATAAATATATATATATATATATATTCGATGCCATATCTCATACATATATTATATTTTGTGTATTATATTCTAAATGAAAAGACATGTAGCAAATAAAATATACATGCATTACTTAAAATACAGTAGGTTATTTGTATATTGTAGATTATAGCATTATTTTTTTATTTGCAAAATGAAGTTGTTTCCCCCTGCTCCAGAGTAAATGCTCATAATATATATTTAATAGAACTGTTGAGTTTTGTATTTTGTATATGTGTATATGTATACATTTGTATGTATGTATACTTTCCGTTGTTTATGTATACCAACACCATGCATAACAATAATGAAAATAATAACTACACTCAATATATATATATATATTGTTATATTGCCACAAAATACGTCCAAATATGTAAATATAGGCTCTCTAATAAGTTTATCGTCATTAAAAAATCTTACGTTATTATAGTTTATAGTACATCTATATTATCTGTTTAATTTGTAAGAGCTTTCGTTTGCACCTTTCCCATGTAATGTAATATATATGATAATTTAGTGTGATTCTTTTGGATTGCACATACAGTATATATATATATTAATAATAATAATAGTATTTGGAATAACAACAACAATAACAACAAGAACGATAACAAAAAACAACATTTATGATTAAAACTACTACATTATATATTATATATAATAATACTACTAGATTCTCTATAGATGCGTCTTCCAAAAAAGCATATTATTGTGTATACCTCTACATATTTTGTTACTTTCACTTTGAACTTTCACTTGAAGTGTGTTTTACATTATATATTATATAGTACGATATATAATTTTATGTATTATTGCAAAACTTTATACCTTCAAAAAATTACACATTTGTTACGACTTTTTCACTAACTTTTTGACCAAAAATCTCGTAAACTATTTCTATTCTTTATGTAGTTATAATAATAAAACTATCATTATTTTGTTAACTATACATATACGTTTAGGCGATAATTTGAACTCTATATTGATTTATTCACACTTTTTTAGATTACATAATATTATTTATCTATTTTATTTACCTTTAACAACAGCATAATTGTTTAACTGCGGCATACAGATTCATATATAGTTCGACTTGCAAGAGATTTAAATACATTTGTAAAGTATATATAATATTATATAGGTACCTATAGTATGCACATTGCACATATACCAGAGACATATTTTCCTATATTATATGATTTATAAATTACATCAGAACTGTGTGTACATAATATATATTTGTATTCCCCTTTACAGATGTATAGGAGTATTTTACCTATATTTTGTGTGTTTCAAATAGTTTTCCCTTTTATTTATGTTTTATGTAGTCATATAGATATATTTATATTTTATATGTATACTGAATTCGGCGCTTGAGTCAAAATAAACAGTTTAATGTGCTTTCACTTCTATCTCATGTCTATTTTAAATTGCAAGAAATTTCTGTATTAAATCCTTCCTCATATATCTGTTATCTGTTGCATAAGATATATTATACACAGTATACTTCACTTGAATATTTTACAAATTAAAAAAAGTAACTCCTAAATTTATATGGTGTATAATTATATATTACAAATCAGAATTTCACACTCTATATATTATTATAATATTTAAATTTTACTATTACAGATAAAAATGAATAAAACATATTCTGTGATGAATTCAATGAGGTATATTTTACTACAGTTTATAAAGTATATGAAAGAGGGTTATTCTGTGTACAGTATTTTATATGTATATGGAGGTATGTTTTCCACACACCTGTGTGTGCATGGAATATGAAGATTTAAAAAAAGAAAAAGAAAATATAAAATGCTGGTATTTCTTGTATACATTGTCAGTATTACTGGTTTTCAGTTGTAGTTTTCACTTTTCACATAGCGACTGAAAAAAAACTTAAGTATTTTGACAGTTGAAAAGGAGAGCTTATTTTAAAACTATATATATATAATAAAATAAAATATACTATATTTTATTATACTCTTTGGGTCCTTTTTTTTGTAATGTATTAGTAGAGGATAAAGTAACTTTTCGTACACTTTTGTTCTTCTCATAATAAGGAGAGTATGAAAAATATAATTCTTACAATAGTAATGTCATTTATCATCATCATCATATTTTCCACTGACCACTTGTTCACGAAGTATCGACACATCTTTTGGATTAGGATAATTTCTTTTGATTCCACGAGGAAGTGCACGACATGAAGTTAAATTAAGACTCGTCAAATGTATACAAGTACGTAAAGCCACTTTTACACTATCAAATGCCACTGATGATCCACAAAGATCAAGTTTTTTCACTGGTGGTGGTTTATCCCCTACATCCACATCCGCTAGAGCTTTCTATAAATTTCAAAAACAAACCACGGTTAACATTTTATAACACATCATGTGTATGTATAACATATACCCTTTTTTTGTAGTATTTTCTACATTATACATATTACATATAAATAAATGGTTTATTTTCTCTTATATATTTTATGCTATATAAACGTACCATTGCCAAGTTTATGGCATCCTCATTTGGAGTCCACGACAAGTCCTAGAAATAGATATGTGTATTTAGTATAAAGTGTAATTGATATATATTATGGTATATACATCAATATTATAAAAACAGATAAGAGATTGCATTTATATTAACTCTGTCATAATTAATATTAGTGTGTACTTACAATTTCTTTGAAACTATGCTTCCATTTTCTGATAACTAATTCCAAACCATCGTTACTCGATTTTGTAGCAAAACAACCTATTTTAAAATAAACACATCAAGAAATTATATATATAAATTTTATAAATTCATTAAATATAAAAGGGAAAGTATGATGTATATGTGAATGTACATCATACTATTATAATATATTATTATGTTTGTGTCCATTTTTACCGGAAGCATATAGATGTTCCAGGTCCCAGGCAGGAACTCGAACTACAGAAGAATCACTTAGTTTTGTACATCCACGAACATCTAGTAATCGCAGTTTCGTTGCATTTTTTACAATACGCTCCAAATCATTATCATCCATGCCTGGACAACGTTTAGGGTCTACTGCTAAACTAAGTTCTTCTAACATTGGAAAACCATGTGAGCTTGCTTGATCCTTCAAGGGAGTTTCCCCAAGAGCAATTTCAGTGTTAGTAAGACGAAGGATTCTCATGGAGGGACATCCTTGTTGTAGTTGTTCTATACGTATAATAATAGTGTCTCGTCTAGGGGAAGTCACATTTGAAAGATCTAGAACTTCTAAATTAGGGCAGTGTTCAGCTAATGATGAAACAATTTGTGGACAACTTGCAAGACAATTATTAGCTAAAGACAAATGAGTTAAACGATGTCCTAAAGCTTCAGACGCCTCGGAAAGGGCTGCTGGTGCTACAGCACTCTTAGTATTGTACCCAGCCTGTGTATTATAGTTACACATAATATATAAATAAAATAAATACAATTTTAATTCAAAAATTTCTTCAAAAGTTTTTGGGTATTGTGTTAACTATATAATTCATTATTTTTTAAAATAATTTAACACAACATAATATTATATATACTTACAGAAATGGCAGAGAGATCAAGTTTTTGGAGCGATGGACAATTGTCCGTGATAGTTTTGAGATTAGTACCAGTTAATTTTTGGCATGATGATAAAAATAAACTTTCCAAATTTTTACAACATTTTGCCAAAATATCGACGGTAGTTGCTGTAACGGCAGAAGACCAACCTATAAAGAGAAAATGTTATGATTTAAGCACAATCTTTGCAGTACTAAAAACTACATAATTATACATAATACATAGTATAATATATATGTACATAATATTCCATATTTTATTATTATAATAATATTTTAATGAGACACACATACTTCCGAGATTCAAATGCTTGGCATTATAGAAGCGAGTTTGTAAAAGATGAGCTAAATTCCTTTCAGATCTATAAACATCTCTGATTCTTGGTGAAGTAACATCAATATGTGTCCATAAATCTGGTTTTGAAGCCACAGTTCTCCATAAACGACAGACTTTAGAGGCTCGATTTAGGAAAGGAACGGACCCGTCATATTTTTGGACCACAATGGAAAAAATTTTATGAAGTACTTCTACATAAAGGAAAATCAAAATAATATAATACATAGTATGAATTTTGTTTTTATCATTTTCATATTACAATACTTATAATATGTAATATAACTATAGATTATTATTATACCTTCAGGTAATCGATCACCCCAACCACTTTTTCGACTACTGTCAGTGGATTGATCATCATTTTCAGCTGTTAAAAACTCAACACTAGAACTCGGTAGACGACCATCAGTTTCATCATCAATGTCTGAAGTTGAATCTTCATCATCATCATCATCTTGACCATTTTTACGCCTTCTGTACTTTGTTCTCCTATGACCACGAACTGAATTTGCTCCTCTTTTACCATGATTTGGAGATTTTCGAATTTTCATTTTGAGTCCATTAGATCCAGAAATTTGAGACTGATAGATCACACCACTTGGAGAATTACTATCAGTAGGAGTTGTAGAATTTTTATCATCTATACCTAACCCACTATTTAAACTTGATAAACTTTTTCCACGACCACGGCCACGACCACCACCAACAGATCTAGTTTTACCACCACGGCCGCCCGTTTCTAGGTTAAAAAAGAAAAAAACAAGAAAATAATTAATTTTATATTCACATAATATTATTATTCTCATCGTAATTATTATTTATATACTTGTAAAATATATATATATAAAGTTTGATTTCAGTTTTTTTATTATATTATATAAAATACCTTGATTTATTTTTTCAGTCCCTTTTGATGGTCTTCCTCTTTTGGGTTTTATTATAACTTCTCCAGGAGGACTTAATAGTTGACCATCACTAGATATACTCGTTATATTATTGTTATTATTATTATTATTGGTAGGATTTTGATTACTTGAGGATTTTTGGTGATGTAGTAATTCATTTTGTACTTGATTCATAGCTGTAAAATATTATCAAAATAAAAATTTAAATTTACATGACAAATATAATATTGTGAAAGCTTGTGTCGTGTGTATAATATATAGTAGTTGAGATTTTTATGTACAACAAATTAAATAATGATTACTTTGAATGCATATATTATATAGACTAACCTTTTGATAAATTTGACATTTGTGCTTGAATTTGCTCAAAAAAAACTGATTTTGGTTGTTTCCCAGGTATTGTGGAAATATCCACTTGAGAATGATGATGATGATGATGATGAGCTTTCTTTGATGAAACTAATAACGTAGAAGAAGAAGAGGAAGGAGAGGAGGAGGAGGAAGGAGATAGAACATTGGCTGCTACTGAGTTATTTTGACTTAATCCACTAGTATTGACACTATTGCTACTACTACTACTACTACTACTTTTATCATTAGTTTTATTATTACTATGACCAGAATTTTGTATGACTTCTCTTTGTACTTTTGCCATTAAATTATTCATATTTTTTCCCGGAGAACTCATATTTCCTCTATTATTGATAGTACTACTACTAATTGCAGTAGTCACTGAATGATTTTCTCTACATGAAATAGATGATGTTGAAGAAGTAATAAATGTTGATGACTGTCGATTTATATCAATTCCAGAAGAAGAGCCGGAATCAGAATCAGACGGAGATGACACAGTTACTAGACCACTAGAACTATCTGCCCACATCTTCTATCTATCCTTTGACAGCAGTAATGTATGTTGTGTTATTACAACTACGAATTCAAAACTATAATGTCAACTGATTAACTTTTAAGAACTTGCACAAAACTTGTGTGAATATATTATGTTTTTTTCAGTTGAAAATCTACACACACGTTTTACGTTTTTGTTTTTTGATGCTTGTATAGATTTCCACATATAAACTTGATGTAAAAAAGAAAAGTTGGTTTAGAGCAAGAATAACACACTTTGTATATATATAAACACAAATAATTATTAGTTATTATAGTATAAACTATTATAATTAATTGAAATGTTGTCTTGTGATGATATTCTCTTCCATATTAATGTCATTGTTTCATATTTTATGTGTACACAGAGTACAGCGAGTATTTTAACTGTGGGTATACATATGAATATATATTATATAGCGTTCACATTTTCAATTTGTTGAAAAGATACATCTACACACACACAGTTCACCTGAAATGTTGAAATGTAAACATAAATCAAAATACATTTTAGTATTTACTTGTTTTAGAAACTACGTATATATAGGAGAATTGAAAAGTATACAATGATTTCAATGATAAACATGCACTAATAATGGACAAAATTTCGAATAATAATTATAAATTCAAGGAAAATTCTCAATTCAATCTCAAAATTACATATTTTTTTACATGTTACTTACATATTTGTTATTTTATGTAGAAGTACTCACATTTTTATGATGTATACATCATTTTGGTAAAAGGCGGAGGGAAAACTGTCATTTGTACACACAAATGTACTGATGAGAATGATGTATTATGTTTTGTTATTGGAGTAGTAGTAGTAAGTTTTTGCAAAATCCTTTACTTTTTCTTTTGTATATTTGTCCCTGTTGATGACCACTAAATGACACAAATACATTGTCTAATGATTATAAACTGTGTCTATTTAAATTTTTTATAATAACACATTAATTTCTTCTTGTTGATGAGAGAGAGATACAAACACACAAACAAAAGTAGCAGTAAAATAAGTTATACTAACTTGCTTGTTTACTGTTCACATATAATTCATACACACTTTTTTTTACGTTGATGAATTGATGTTTTTCTGTTTGTATAACTTTTAGTAAAATAAAAAGTAAGTAACAAATATTATTTTTAACAAAAATTAGTATAGTTGTAATATATAGGAGTTATTTTTCTGTATAATAATAATGCACTATATTATTATTACTTTTATACTCTAATATATTTGATCTTCTGTTTTTTCCCTTCTAGTCTCTCTCTTATTTAAAAGATCTAAAACAAAACTCACCTATCTCTCTTTCATTCTCTGTCTCTCTCTTTCGATGTGTACTTATTTGTAAGTATGTAAACCAAAATAATGATAAAATGCATAGTGTGCTATGTGCTGCAGATATACAGATGTAACTTTTCAAAGTTATAACATAAATATACACGGGATATACCCAATAACATATATGTACATGTGTGTGTACTACTACGTACTAGAGACAGTACATGTAAAAGTATAAACAGATGGGAGGAGAAAAAAAGTACTGTAAAATATAGAAATTTTGGCAAATTCCATCCTTTTTCGAATAGTGCGTCTGTTGTTGTGCTTTATCATTATTCAGTTAAATGCTACGTGATTCATCGTCTAGTAGTGTAAGAATAAAGTTCGGACAATTTTTGAGAAGACGAAACTGTATGTACATATATGAACAGAGTACATATGACAGAAAATGAGCTATATAGTATAAAGCTATATACTCTCCTCTCTTCAGTGTACAATCAATTTCAAAGGAAAGCATCAACCGACTCTAGGACACTTTTCTAAGTACACACAATACTTAGACGTCCAAATACCTTTCCGTCTGTGAATACATATTTTATACTAATGTATTACATACCTCTCTGTCTGTCTGAATACTTTTTTCTCTCTGGAAATTTTCCACGGGATTTTTGTACTATATAAAAACTGCAAGGTGTAAAAGGACTAAACGTTTCATTCAAAACTGATTGAGACTTATTTGAGAAATGATAACAGAGATGCCTTTTGAAGATTAAACAGAAAAATCGGAAGAGATTTATTATTTTAATCCCAAAATTTACATCTTGTCAAAAATTAAAAGGATGCCGACCCCATATAAAATATTGCAATATATTTTTTACATGAAATTTTCATAGAAAACGATAAAGAGAGAAAAGACAAATATAAAAGGAAAATAATCCTCTAAAAAGGTACACTGCTTTTATTTGTATACTGAAAAGGTACAGTGAAAAAGGTGGATTTGCATAATATAGATTTGTATAATGCTTTTCTAAATGTATTTAAAATATTTTACCTCCATATATAATGTCCAAGTGTCATTTAAAACCAATTACCTGTCACATTATATATTATATTGTCAATAATAATTAACCTTCTTGTTGTTCATTAGCATAATGTGCATCGCAATATACGTAGATTTTCCTATAGTAGACTTTTCTTTAACGTATAATATACACATGTCAAAAACAGATATAAGTACAGACGATGGTTTAATTGTAATTAAAGCGTTGATTTTTGCAGTAGGCGAGAGATGGAAGAGCAATCTGGAGGATCCTCTCCATGCGAGCATGCAAGGTTCATTATACTATACCATATGTGGCTTTGCAGAATAAAACCCATGATTCATAATCTAAGGAAAAGAGAGAATTTGATTCACAAGTTTCTCACACCCTATCTCTTACATGTTAAATTTAAATTTCATTAATTAATTAAAAATAATTCCAGTCAAACTACAGACTTGAAATTTTCTGGGTACTTAGTACTTGACCTAAAGTATAGGAATATGCAAAAAAAATATTAGATCATGAGCTGGGATATTTCATCTCCTGAATACACATATATTCACTCTACTATGCTATACTAGAAATGCAAATATACTAGTATGCATACATATGACATAGTACGTTCATACTCCTATTTTATACTATAGTTACAGCCATTTCCATTGCTTGCCGCAATCCAAGAGCAGCAAAAATATAGGGATAAATTGTAGTTTTAATAAAATTAATTAAAATAAATATCTCACACAAAGTTATAATCTTTCTTACTTAGTCTAAATTATTATTATTATTATTAAACTTATACTTATATACATTATAGTACTACTCTACTTGTTAAATATATTTGTAATAAAAAAAGACTTCTCTCCACACAAAAAAAAACTCACACATATAAAACTCAAGAGACATAATACATTATTAAAAGTATAGAGAAGAAGACGAAGAAGAAAAAAGTGTTCGCTTAAGTTTATTATCAATTATTGTATTGTTCGGATAAAATTTTAATGTGTATAAGAATAATACTTAACTTTATAGTTGTAGTCTACAATTAAAAGTTAAAAAATATAACAAGTAAGTATCAAGTGAAATTCAACGGTTTGCTTCTTTTTTTTGTACAAAAGAACCAAAAGTCGTATATTAAAATATTAATATTTAAACATAATATATATTTATTCCTATTACGTTTTACATTTGACGTGTACAATTACATTAGAGTAATTCTCAATAATACAAAACGGGGTTCAATATACCTATATATATTTACATATTTTAGAGTATACAATTTTTACAAATTTTATTATAATATTATTTTCAATTATACTTAGTACTTATTATTATTGTTTGTGTATTTATATAATGTTTTTTTAACTTTTTTATTTTGTAGACAAGCAAAAGAAGGAAGGAGAAAACAAAATCCGCTTTTAAGAGAGGAGGACAAGGGGAAAAGAATATATATATGTACACATATACATATATATATTTGTATTACAATTAGTCATCCGAGTTTTATACTTTATACTACTTTGAAATCTTTAATACATACAACAAAGAAAACAAAAAAAAAGGGACAGACAGAGGAAGAGAGAAACAAGAATAATATTATAGTGTGTAAAATATTTATTAACTTATTAGCTGCAGTATTCAAGTACTTTGGTGTGTGTGGGTGACTGTATAACTTTTAAAAAAACCCATCATTTAAATACATATAGACGTACAAGTTACTGTTGTGATTAGAAATATATATTTAAAATAATAATTAATTACTCTTATTACATCAAAAAAAAAGTCATCATATTATATATCATAGTGCTGATAGTGTAAAAAGTTTATATTGTGGTGGTTCCAAAACAAAGAAGTAAACAAAATCTTTGTTGCTCTTTTTAATAACTTTGTCCCTCAACAAACCCAAAATATATTATATCATCTTCAGGAAATAAACTTATCTGTTTGTTCCTCATTTCGAAGTCAGCCCTGCGAACTTACCGTGGTAAGCAAAATATTATTATTATTATTTCCTTTATTATTACACATGTAATTTTTATCCGGTATCAGTACATATTCAATCGGTGTATAAAAGTACATTATTATAGTAATACGTATGATATGTACAATATATTATATGAAAGTGTTATTATAATAGTACTAGATGATTTCAAATATTGTGTAAACGATTATATATAGATATATCTGTATACAGAGTATCGGTAGATTATGTGCCGCCGCTTTAAATGTCATTCACATTTTACCAATATACTATTTTATTTGTATAGTGTAAACGTGTAGTAATGGTCGTGCCTTTAACATTTAATCCCTAAAAGTATTAGGTATGAATGTGTGCATATGTGTATAAGGGTTTCTATTAAAACTATTAATTAAAAGGACTAATGAAATAATTAATGAGGTAAAATTTAAAAGTCTTCGATATTTTAAAGTGTTCAGAAAAATATTGTGACAAGAATAATATATTTTGTATCAAAATAACTACAATTTATCATCATTAACTTTAAATGTACACATTATTTGCACATATTTTATATACGTATGACGTAAAATGTGTAGCATTGTGGAAATGGAAGTCAATCGAGACAGTTTTTTTAATGATGTAAAGTATAAAAATGGTTTTATTTGATTTATTTTTATATTTTCTTCATCCTCTTCTTTATAGTTATTTATTAAGGGTAAAGTTCATTCTTTGAAGCAAATAATAAGGACACCTACAAAATGTATCATGTTTCAGTCATATGGGCATTTTATTTATTTTTATTGTTGATTGTTGATGTCATAGTGGTTGAAGACGGCATTTTACAAATACGAATAACAAAAAAAATAATAATAATGATCTAGATATTTAGCATAATATTATATCATTGTATTATGTATATACATTATACAGTGCTCTAAAATGAGACATAGAATGTTTAGCCTGTAATATTAGTAGTAGTAGTAGTACAATATTATGACAGCTATTGATAATAAAACTATAAATAATAATAATAGTATTACTAGTTTAAAATGTAGTTAGTTGATTGGAGTTGGGAAAAAGTTGATCATTGATCGGTTTATAAAAGCGTAGTTTATGATTGTATACATGCTAAATATCTATCAATCTATCTACTTTCTATAAAATTCGTATCCGATGGCGTAAAACGTGTATATCATGCAAAAACAAAATTGAAAAATAGCTTTTATATACGAGCTAAATGAAATTTACCTATAATATTATTATAGTGTATAGTAAACACGACGAGATTTAAAATTACCTCAAATTAATAAATCTAACTATGTTTTATTAAGTAACATTTTTTTTTTTTGCTTCTGTGCGTTATATTATGCGCTTTTGTTTGGAGATGTATAACAATTTCGGAGAATTTGCAACCACTAAAAACAACATTTTATTAAAACGTCTTATATTATACGGTCCCATCATTTGACGGGCTTTTATTTTAACTTGGATTTTATACCAATGTAATAATATAGTCTAGGATTTTATGCACATGCATGTATATTAGAATATAAGGTAGTGTGTGTGTATATATGTATAAAAAAAATTTACCGTGAATTGTAAATATTATTATTATTAAACTGATTGTTTGTGTTAGTAGCAGAAAACTATATTATTATATACTAGAAGAAAACAACGAAGACATCTAATAGAGTATTGAAGTAGGTGCATTAAGTGTATTACTGAATTGATATATATTCAGCAGTAACATTCTAAATCTAAGCTTGATAATATTTTTACAATATCATAATATTATGTACACTTATGTATATATTATTAGCTCAAATAATTGTATTATACTTTTAAGAATAAGTAGGTATTGTAAATAATATATAATATGTGTATGCATTGTTTTTATACATCTTCATATTATATTGAATTTTAGCAATATACCTATAATAATATTATAGTGTATTTTAAATTTTAAACAATGCATATATATATATAATATATAATATATTACATGCTCGGCATTTGGTTTACATTCACACATATATACACACTATAGACGTACCAAACAGTTCATTTTGTTTAGTATTGGTGCTAAAACTATCATTCAACATACAAAAGCAACAAGAAAAATCAGAACAAGTATTTGACATGATAATAAAAATACACAATGAAAGCTGTTAAAAATTGTTAATGGAATATTATATTACAGAGTAGATGGCTATATGTATAGTAAAAAAAATAAAATCCGAATTACGTATGTAACATTCAAATATTATATATACATAATATACAATATTAAAATAATATGTATGTACCATGTCCAAGTAATTATATTTCAGTGTTGTGTGTATATATATTCAATAATAATTTGAAGTAATAATATTATTACAGTATTCTACGCGGCTACAATACTTCATAAAATTACACAATAATAATATAATATAAGTTACATATAATATACATTAATATTACAATAACTAACTACTATATACATGAATGAGCTAGGATACATTACTAACGTAGACAAAAAATGTACAGTACTGAATTCATTGATCTAAATTAATTAATTAATTAAAAAAAAATGAAACATTTAAGAACATTCTATTAACCAAGTTTTATTTTTATTTTCTTGTTCTTAAACAATTATAGGTGCACGGGGGTTCGTGTGTTTGGCAGTAACGGGTCTAAATGGTGACGAGGAGACAGGATGTCGGGTAAATACATAATAATAATAATAATAAAACGAAAAATATGATACAAAAGTTTGTAACATTTGTTGATATTACTGAGTAATGTTGATAACCCTTTCATTCATTCATATTCTTTTCTTCTTTCTTAATTTTTTTCCATAAAATATTTTATATAGGATTGAATCAAGGGCCTTTGGCGTCCACAAAAGGGGAATCAACCTCAAACAACAAAGCAACAAAACCAGCCTACGACCACTTAGACATTAATAAACTTTACAAAGTAAAGAA
>JAQGBI010000444.1:0-16298 GCA_034698325.1 Sminthurinus elegans | reverse complement strand
ATATTATATTTTGATTGAATGTACAAAGGGATAATAAGTATGTGTTATCGAAAATCATTATGGAAAGAGAATAAAGAAACCGAAATATATATATATATATTTTGTCAATATTTACATCATTTTGTGTATTATTTAATGATTGATTGCTTTATTTCCTTCCCTCCTTCATACATATTATGTATACATAGAATATTATGATAATCATTGTTTCATTCGTTCAAAAGCGTGATATGGAATATTGAATATTATGTACCAATTTCAATGATGTTGTTAGTATCACTAGTAGTACATTATTATTTTTTTACTTCGCTTGCATAATGGATAATATATAATATATGTAGTAAGAGACTTGCACGTGTGTGTATAATATAAGTAAAATATTCGATATCCAGTCTTCCTATAACCACTCTTATTTGATTGTGTACTTGGTTAGATTGAGTTTTCATCTTTTTGAGCATAATTTATGTGCATTTTATACATCCGCATTATTTTTTTTACATAATATGTATATTATGCACATGATACGTTAGAGTATAGTACATAACATCATATTAACACTATATAAATACTCTAACAGTTACACATGCGTATCACACATGTATGTATAGATATAATATGAACATGCTTTCAAAAACATTGTGTTATGTGTATATATAATATTTCCCATACTTTTAATTTATATAGTATACGCTTTATCCTAAGCAGAGCTTGTTTAACTGTACACGCATAACATAATATTCTATAATATATTATATATATATGTATTGAGTTTTTCTAGTCCTTAGATAAGACACGCTCAGCTTATTTAATGTCATGGTCTTACATAGTTTTGTAGCAATTATTTTGTTGAAAATATGACATTTCAACATAGTTTTCAAAAGCTTTGGTACATAGTATAATATGTGTTTTTACAGTATACAGAATATGGTTTATACAAAACAAAGTTTCTTAAAAAAGTTTGCAGTTTATAGTAAAAAAAAGCAAGAAAAATACCTTATAAATACATATGACAAATGCAAAATTTGCGTATACACAATATATATTATATACATATACACATCAATTATATATGTATATTTTTTTGGTATGCATATACAAAAACATGACTAAATTACTGTCGTAAAAAAGCTATTTCGCAAAAAAGAAAACAAAGTTGTAGCAGTACATATAGCAGAATGTGTAGTAGTAGTGGAGAGAATTTAATAAACTGGAAAAGATTTATCAACGTCTCTTGCCCAACCATGTAGTCCACCTTCAATATCTTTGACAATTAGACTGAGATCAGCAAACTTATCTTGAAGTAATCGTACAGCTCTTTGTGAGTCATTTCCACGTCTGCAAACAACATAAACTAAAACAAAAACAAAAAACAGTGTGTAATAATAAAAATCCTCTGCATAGTAGTATTTTTTATCCATATTAAACAAAACGGGAAAGATAAAATATATACGTATTCTACATTACATACCATGAAGATTTTCAACATGTTGTACAGTACGAGCAAGCTTTGACCTTTCTTTTAGAAATCTTTTTAGAGTTTCCATCGTTTTATCCGAGTACATTTGACTATATGGTACATTCATGCTTACATCCGGAATAGCACAAATTTCTAATTCTTGTGGTTCTCGTACATCAATGAGAACATGAGGAACAGTCTTACTCTTAGCAATCTCTTGGAATTCAATTGGTGAAACTCGATCAAACGGTTTCAGAACATGAATATGTCGATCCTAAAGATTTTACAGAGTCAATAATTAGTTTGCTGACATGTTTTTATGGTCATATTTGTACTTTGTATATTACAAGTACTTGCAGCTTTTGATTTAAATTTTAAAATGTTTAAAATGTTTTAAATGTACAAGTGTAATAGTACACTTATTACCTTATCATCATATCCAGATCCACAAAATGTAGGATAGTCATCCATAAGGGTAGTTATACTAGGGGCATCTCCACAGATAGCACAATTGGATTGTCTTGGTCGAATTTTCACATCTGTAAATGTACCTTGAAGTCCATCAAATATGAGCATTTTTCCTACATAAGATGGTCCGATGCCACTGAGTAGTTTGATTGCTTCTAAAGCTTGTAAGGTCCCTATTGTGCCTGGAACTAGATTATGTACATACACATACATTTAGATAGTTTTGTGAAATTAAGTGCATAATGTATTCGCATGGCATGCACACATTAAATGTTTTTTTTTTTTTTTTCAAAAACAAATATCAAAAATTTATAAAAGAAAATATAAAAGTAAATTACTAGCTCCAAGAACACCGCCGTCTGAGCAATTAGTTACAAATTCTGCTGGAGGAGGAACAGGAAAAAGACATCTATAACATGGTCCACCTTGACAGTTGTATGTAATAATTTGCCCCTCAAATCTTAAAGCGCTGAAAAATAGTGATGCACAACGTCAAGTTTTATTCCAATAATATAATATTATACATGTTCATCTTTCGTCCACTTAATATAATCCTCAATCATTACTCTCTAAAAAAATATTTGTACTGTATATTATTATGATGTTACCTTCCTGAAATGAGAGGCTTGCGAGCAAAAATACAAGCATCGTTGAGCAAATATCGTGTAGCTGCATTATCAGTACAGTCAAGTACAACATCATATCTCTTTACAATATCAAGTGCATTGGACGTTGTAAATGCTTCTTGAAATAATTCCAACACTACATTTGAGTTCAAGCTGTTGAAAAAATAATAATAAGAGATAAAAAATAACCATATTATATCCTTCAAATTTATGGTTTGAAAACATTTTAAGTTTACACAAAACATGGAAGGAATAAAAAAAAAGTGTCAAAAGGATAGATATTGAATATATTGAATCATAGAGAGTATTATAATTTATAATAAAATGTACTATCATCATGTAATTATTTACTTGTTTATAAAGGCTTTTGCTGACTGAGCTTTTGGAAGTCCAATAGTTGATTCATTATGTAAGACTTGTCGATGAAGATTACTCCGTTCAACTGTGTCATAATCTAATAGGCCAAGTTTTCCAATTCCTGATGCAGCCAAAAACATTGCAGCAGGACAACCAAGTCCACCCATTCCGACAATTAAGACTGATCCATTTTTCAATTTGACTTGTCCTTTCAAAACCAAATAAAATGATATAGATAAGAAAATGTCAAAATCATATTCATTATTCAACTTACTTCCACAACTTACATAGATTAGAGCTCATGTACGTACTACGTGCTTACATCTCCTGTCATTTATTATCAAAATCTATATATCTTTCATTTTTCATAAGCCTTTTTCTTCATTTACCTTGAATCCCTAATTCTGGTAGAATCATTTGACGACTATACCGTCCAATCTCTTCATTTGACAAATGGGAGTCTTTTTTGGATCCTTCCATTGTGAATCTTTTGGAAATTAATTAAAACTTTTGACTATATATTATATATGTATACCTGTAAATTTAAATAAAAAAAAAACACAGAAAAATTAAATTCATATCACATGTAATGTCCTTTTCCTCTTGCATCCTGTGTTTGATTTTAATTTAAAAATACACATATCTATATAAATGTGTACTTCCGTTGTCATTAAAGATTAAAGCCTAAAAAACATACATTGTACGGAAGTTTGACATGTATAATATTTGTACAAGAAGGAGTATTAAAAAACTCTCAAACATGACACGTGTGTATGTGTGTACTTTTATATCAATGTATCTCAATTTTCATAGTATACATTATACATTGTACATGTATAATATGTTACATATCCATCTATCTACTGAGGAGGTCAAAGAAAGAGATCAAAATTGAGTCAATATTTATGTAAGATCTTATCTAAAATGTAATCCTTCTCTAATTTTATTGCCGTGCATACATATAAAAAGATCTTCTTCACTTTACAAGATTGCGTTCGCAAGTTCAAAACACAAAACTGTCTGTCAGATTGAAAAAGGGAGAGAGGTTGTGCGGTAAGGACACAATTAAGTGTCAAATATAAAACTAATACATATAATTAAGTTCAAAATGTCGGTCCTTATCGTTCACGGTGGTGCTGGTGATATCCCTGACTCGAGGTAATAAATAACGAGAATTTCAAAATTAAAAATTACTACAAAATGTAATTATTATACTATATTTTAAGGTTCTCGCTATTAAATAAAATATTATACTGTAACATGTAACATCTACAATCTGATATGTAATTATTTTATCGTATTTTGCATATCTTATATAAAAAAAGGGTACCATTAAAATTGGCTGGAGTAAAACTAGCTGTCAGAAGTGGATATGAAGAACTTATTAAGACTGGAAATGTCCTGAATGCAGTTGAAATTGCAGTTAATGTGATGGAAGATGACCCAGCCTTTAACTGTGGTATTTTATACGAATATTTTACACTAATAACACTAATGACACTATTTTGTCAATTAAAATTTGATACTAGATTTAAAATTCAACAAGTATACTTTTTAATGACTATAAAGAAAAAAGCACAACATAACTAAAAACTTGACTATTTAACTTCAATAAACTGGTTATAATTTATAATCAACAATAATACAAAATCGGGTCTGGTTTAAAATCTTGTGCTCGTTCTCTTTTTTGACTCAAAATTTGGGGTATTGTGAAACATTTTATTCATGCTCACAGGTAAATAAATAAAGATCACTGTAAAATGTAACTCCTCAATTTATGTTTCATTTTACATATTTCAGGTTATGGTTCTGTATTAACCAGTAAAGGGGAAGTAGAACAAGATGCTTTAATTATAAAAGGATCCGATTTAAGTGCAGGTAAAATCTTTTTTAGTGGCATATATTCTGGATTTCTGATCCACTTTTCCACTATAATACTACATTAAAATTAGAGAGATTTTGCAAATGGAACTTAGACTTTTGGGGAAGAAAGACTATGTACATAATGAACATTTTAATGAAAACATTAAATTTTTCTCAAAAGTCCATTTGTGGCTTTGCAAAATTGCTCTATATCATTTTACAAAAGAGAAAAGTCAAATGACATTATACGAAGCACATTGATTCAGTGAAAGTTTAATGTTTCTGTGTGTACATATAGGCGCTGTTGGAGAAATTAAACATGCAAAGCATGCTATTTCGTTGGCAAGAATAGTAATGGAGAAGACACCTCATTCCTTTCTTGTGGTAAAAAAACATTTATATTTTTTGTTTCAAATTAGATGCAAAAAGGATACAATAGAAGATAGGATACAAAAAATACTACACAAGAGAAAGTCAAAAGTGAAAGGATCAATATGCAATGTATTTTATAAAGTTGTTTTTTCTTGTTAGGGTGCTGGGGCTGAAGAGATCGGTCTACAAAACGGGATTCAATTAGTTTCAAATGAATCTTTGATTGCTCCACCAGCTAGAGCTGCACATAGACGTTATTTGGAGAATGAAGTGCTGGGTATAAATGAGCTTGGGTAAGTACTTTTACTTTTTACATTGATATTATTTGTCTATTGATTTTTGATATGCAATTTTATAAAATAAACTTTGAATATATTATAGTGGAAAACAGCATGGTACAGTTGGAGCAGTAGCAATAAATGAGAATGGAGAGATCGCAGCAGCGACGAGTACTGGAGGAATTTCTGGAAAGTTACCTGGTCGAATAGGAGATACACCCATAATAGGAGGAGGAACTTATGCTTCAGATTCAATTTGTGGTGCTAGTGCTACTGGTCTCGGAGAAGCCATCATGAAATGCAACCTTGCATCTAGAATTGCTCATCTTATTGAAGGTGGTACCAAACCGGTCACGGCCATTACCGAGGCACTTGAATACATGACTTCCAAAATACCCGAATCTGAAGCTGGAGTAATTATCATTACAAAAGATGCCGAACCATCCTTTGCCTTCAATTCAAGACGAATGGCTTGGGCTTACGGTCGCTCACTTGATGGTCAATTACATTATGGAATTGAACGTGGTGAAGATTATTCTGAACCTATTTAATACAAGTCATGTATGTAGGTATACATATATGCGACTATACACAGCGAAAGCAGGACTCTGAAGTGTTCATTTATAATGTACTATAATAATGATTATTTATAGTATTACAATAATTACTATTAATACAACGATGATTTAAAAAAACTCTTCCAGTCATATAAAATCATTTTTATATATAATCTTTTGACTTTTGAAATAATTTAATGTTTCCTAAAAATTTTTGATACAACATGATACAATATAATTTAAAGTGAAAATTAAAAATTAATGTAAGAACAAATCCATGTATCTCTTTCCTCATTTGTTTAAAAACCTGTGTCATGAAATTTTCATTACCCAGGAATATATTCTAAAGTACTGGTAGCAACATCTTTCCATTTTAAGTACGATTTTTCAACTAGACGATCAATGCAACGCTGAAATAAAGTCAGAATACGACAACATGTTAGTTATCATTTATCATATAGCATGCCATGTCTTTGTTTTTCAATTAAAGTCTAAATATGTACAATTTATTTTTTATTTACCCTCAATAGTTTGTGAGTAGGTTTAAAACGAGAAGAAAGTTGTTGTACTACCCCTGCATTTAAATTTTCAACTGTATACACACGATGAACTTTCATGATACGAACGATTGCAGCTTGAGTGAGAAAAGATCTCTGTACAGATACTGTTTTGTCCAGTGTACTTTCCAATAGTTTCTTATCTGATCCAAAGCTTATAGGCTTATTTACATTAATTTTCTTTTTATTGTGTTGATACTCCGGATTGTAAGCAATTATAGTTTTTTCATTTAACAATTCTAGTTTACTGCATGCCAAATCTTGTGAATGTACTTTTAATATATTGAACTGAATTAGTAACTGAAGTATCTGGAAATTGAATAAATTTGGAATTTGACGAAGTATGCATTTAGTATTTACATTGGATATAAGTATATGTATGTAAAAATATAGTCCAGTGTTATTGAAAGGGAAATCTATTCAGGAGAAATGAAGTGAACGTGGGCGCAAATTCGCGAAAAAGCATATATTGCAATTCATTTTCATGTTATGTACATAACCTGTGTGTTGCGAGCACTTACTTTTTGAATGATTGGATTAGAAATTTTAGTGAGCTCTTCGATTTCCTCGACCATGTATTCAGTTTTGTGATTAAAAAGTAAAATAACACCTGATTGTAAAGTTGACATTTGGAAAACGTACTAAAAATAAAAAAAATACAACTCTCATGCATTTTTCCACAACAAAAAAAGGGTACTCACGTTGAGTGCATTAAAAGTATGACAATATATTACTTGTGAGAATGCAATTTCTGCACTGGACTGACTATGTATCCATTTCAAGTTTCTGGTCGAAAATTTGCTCCGATAGAATCTTTCAAACGCTGTGACGTAGCATTGAAACTGTTGGGAAAAATAAATGACAAATTAATAATTCGTACTGAAATAATATTCAACTATTCAAATATTTATGCTTTATGCTCATTTTTCAACTATTTATGTACCTCATTTGGGAGTGCAAGTTCTTCATTTGATGGAAAGGTAAAAGGAAGCAAAAGTGAAGGTAGAATTCTCGCTTCAAACATGAATGATGTGGGAAATAAATTCTGGTCGATGTTTATCAGAAATTCATTATTTATTTCAGATGATATTCCAACTTCCTGCATAAAATACATCATGTTTTGATAAAAGTTAAATATAGCTTTGAATTTTTGAGATTTGTGCAACTACATACAATACTATAAATTCTCATGCAACAATGCTGATTTTGTGTATGTGTACTTACTTTTGTGATTCGATGTAGCTTTTTCACATAATCATTGCCACATCTTTGCTTGAGTTTTTCTACCATGAGAAGCTCAATATCGGCACTGACAGACGAGTCTTGACAAAGGCGGAGAGCATACATAGTTGTATAACAAGCTTGAAATGCATCTTTGCTTTCGAGGTAACTGAATAGCATCATCTATAGGAATACATTTAAATTTTGGTAATCAAAAAGACCTATGTACACTGCAAATACACTTTGCACTGTGTAAGAAATGATGGGGTTACATCAATATTTATAAACCACTTTGGAATTGAATTATACACATTTATTAAAATTATACAGCATTTTTGAAGTTTGGACATGAAACTAGACGCTATTCTAAATTCTAAGTTGCAAAAACAAACCTTGACCATGTGCCTTAAACCTTAAGGGATCAGGACATAAACTTATGTTTATGACCTCCGAAATTCCACACATGACCCCAAGTAAAATGACTTCTGTAGGCCACAGCTGAGTTTCATGTACCTCAAAAATGCTGTGTATTTTTATTAAATGTATTTATCCGTTCCATATGAGATCTGATTTACCACTTGTTCCAAAATTTGCTCCAGTTCGTTGTCCTTCCCCAGTAATTTATTTGATTTTTTCAGAATACAGTTACAATAGCGTGCCAAAAGTTCTGCTGGTTTATTTGTATTAAACTTACTAAAGCAAAATACATAACAACATCAAATTTCTCTCTATTCTTGTTGTGGCTCATGGTAGACATGAAAAAGTGCTATGTTGACTTACCTTGTTATACTATTTGAATTGATACATGTAATGAATGCTTCATCTAATGCTTTCTTAAACGTTCGGTTTCCATCAAAGCAACTGTTTATCAGCCCTTCATATTGATTATGTGTATGGAGAAGAGCTTCAACAAACTTCTTTGGATCCTAAAGAATGGTAAATTGACAAAGTTTTGAAGTTAAATTTCCTGGAATTTTCAAAGAATATTGTGAAAGAAAAAGAAAACTAGGCATTTCGAGTATGTGTAAAACTAGAAAAAGCTTACTATTCTTTGTGGACACATAATCTCATCAATGGAGTTTCGGCCAATTAAAATAATATAATTCTTGAAAATATCAACAATAGAAATGAATAACTTTGGAACAATTTTGACTAAGATGTACATGCGTTGTAAGTTTTCTTGATAATCGTCATTATTTGATGTCCTATTCAGTGATTCCAGTAGACTCTTGAAAGCACTTTCATAGAATTCAATATGATCTTCAACTAAAGACTTTCTACATATTTCCATTAGGTCTTTAAAAGTTTTAGAATTAAGATGGTTCCTAAACGTTTCTTCACTTGACAATCGTTTTCCAATCTATGTACAAAACATTAAATGTAATGAGCTATATAATTAGTATGGACATACTATATAGTTCAATTAGTGCTTAGTAAATGCTGAATCAAAGGCTAAACCATATATTATACTACAGTGGTTTACGTACCGTCCTCAGTTTCTCGACATAAGATACTTTCATTTTTGTCATCAGTTCACGAGAATAATTTTCATAAAAGACTTTACTTTCAGTCAAAAACTTGGTTTCGAAAGAATTTTGATATGACGAGCCATGCTTAGCTGACAAAGGAAATTTTTCATCATTCTTTCATTGTCGAGTTTAGGCACACAACTAATCAATAATCAGTGTACATGGTTAAACACACAATCATTTGTTGGTAAGTAATTTTGAGATGTAATTTTACCTTCACTAAAAGACAGGATGATTTCTCTTACTAAATTGTCACAATCAAGTGAAAATTTTACACTTTGTCTTTGAGTCTTGATGTACTGTAACAAACTGTGATTTATCTGTGGAATGCAAATTTTCAACTTCAGGTGGAATAAAGATTTACTGAATGTACAAATAAACATATAGAGAGAAATCAAAGATTAGTGTGCACTGTGTGCATGTGTGTTGTGAGTTACAAGTACCTTTGATTGAGTGCGACTTAATAACAGTTCCTTCCACAAATACAAAGCATACTGAAAAATATTATACTCATCTGAATTTTTCGTCTGATTAGCTAAATCAAGGTTCCTGCGTCTGTTTAGTCAAATAAATTTCAGTGAATGATTGTACATGTATCTATATGATCAGTTAATTAGTTGACATTATGCATATATTTGAAGCTTTTTATATTCTTATGTTTCTAGGAATAATGAATTATACTTAAAATCTGGGGGCCGGCTCATGACTCATGACTGAAAATACTTACCTATTGCCTGTTTCACACAAGGAGTTTAAAACTTTTGATTTAAATTTAAAGTTTTGCCATAATTCAGTATATTTTCGTAATTGAGTTTCACCAGTGCTGAGATCAATAGTCTAAAAATGAATTTTCGTATAAAGTTTTCTGTGCAACTGAGAGTCAAATCAATCCACAATCTTAACATATTATATATTTCAAATCACATCAGTATACTATTATTCTGTTTACATATATGGAATATATAGATACCTCGTAATGTTTTCCTAAAAAGCAATTGAGATAGTTCCTTAATGTTTGGTAAAAGTCGTCGTAACAGTGATTGATGGTCACATCTTCAATTTCTATACGTGGTCTTTTCCAACTTTTGTGAGTATTTACCGATTCCCTTTTTGTATTACAGTTGTTACTGAAGAATTTTGTAATATCATTTTGCTCTACTCGGGGTAAACTTGAGAAAAAGTCGTGCATAAATCTGTAAATATAAGCATGTATTAAATACATGTAAAAATGAACAAACATCGTGTATCATGTAGTTATTTATGCATAAAAAAATATGAAATAATTGTCAATATACCCATGAATTTCCATGTAACGACTTTTGATCATACTGTCATTTTCAAAAATGTCTTCAAATGCTATCATCAGTGTCTCTAGTATACAGAAGTTTTCAGACTTCACTTTGTGCAAAGATAGTTCAGCCACTTCATTCTACTCTCCATACAACAATAAAGAGATGTAAATAGATTTTACATAATTATTTATTCAAAAATGTGCTTATTTAAATAATCTTATTTTATGAATATAGACGAGAGAGTTTTTTTTACCATGGTCAAAGTATTTGGTCTTTTCATTTTTCAGTAGTTTTTTACTCTTCTTTTTTGAAAATATTCCGGAAATCAAAGTAAAAAGTATATATTACACAAGAATATAAAATATAAAATTTTGTTTTTTTGTTCAAATATTATTAATGGAGTTTTAGAATTTAAAATGACAATAATTAATTTTAATTTTGCAAAGTTCTAATTTTTTTCCCCCAATCATTGAGTAGATAAAAAAAATATCTAAATTCAAAGTGGTTGCATAAACAAAACAACAGGGCTTGTCTAGTTTTAAATATTATTTATTTTTTATTGAAACTTTTGTTTGTTGCCAACAATTTTTATTACGTTGTGTAGTTTATAGCAGTAAAAAGTATTATTAATACATAATATCATTAAATATTTTGCTTATAGTGAAGGAAGTGAATCATATAACTACCATTTAAAATGTCTGACGACGATTTTGATGGAGATGTTGACTACGATAATCTGGTAAGTACACGATACTTTTTACTAATTGTTATACTTTTATTTTGTATTTTAAGATAAGAAAAAAAAACAAGTACTATCCTGCTCTTTTCGTATTGTGTAGTTTAATTCCTCATTTCTTTATACGTCGTTTAATTATTCTTTAAATGTAATTACATTTTATCTAACTACTTGTGTAATTTTATGTTTTATGTATTTTTCAAAACTCAAAATTTATATATATATGTCATGAAATATACAAAACTGACATATGGGTGTGACCTTTTAAATACTTATAGGATTATTCAGAAGGATCCGATTCTGAAGAAAATGTGGATTTGGAAAATCAATACTATACATCTAAAGGATTGAGAAGTGAAGACATGCAGGTATATTTAACTATTATCCATTCCTTTCTTTAAAATCATAACTTGTCTGTTTTGTTACATTATTTTTAATGTATAATATTATGTTGATATTCCAAAAAGGCTGCTTTAGCTTCATTTCAACGTGTTGTGGATCTTGAAAATGGCAATAAAGGAGAATGGGGATTTAAAGCTATTAAACAAATGCTGAAAATTTTGTTTAAATTAGTAAGATTATTATTACTTATAGTATTACTTTCATAATCATAATTTGGTACTTCTATAATAATAAATAATATTATGTATGAAACTACAATGACTTTTATATGATATAAACAGGAGAGATTTGAAGACATGAAAACAAACTTGAAACTATTTCTAACATATGCACAATCTGTAGTCACTAAAAATCAAGTAGAAAAATCAGTTAATTCTATTTTGACCTATGTTGGAGAAGCTAAAAATGTAAGATTTAATCAATTATTTATTTCTTATTTTTAAAACAAGATTCATAATAATAATATAGAAATAAAATACTATGCTAAACACTAAACACTATACACACAGTTAATTCTTTTTCTTTCTATACTATATTATAGAAGCAAATGGTTAATTTTGTTTATCACGACATTCTGGAATGGACCAAAGTTCATAATGATCGATTATGGTTCAAAATTTGTTTAAAATTGGGTATTTAAAATTTGTAACTTTTTTTGTCTTGCTGTTTTTATTCTCTTGTTGTAAAATAAGTAATAAGTAATGTCATAACTATGAACATATTATAATAATATTATATTACTACTTGTAATGCTTTTAAAATTATAGGTAAGATTTATGTTGAACATGAAGAATATGGAAGTTTGACAAAAATTTTGAATGAACTTCGTGACTCTTGTAAAACTCCAGAAGGGGAAGATGATTCAAAAAAAGGTACTCAGTTATTAGAGATATATGCTCTAGAGATTCAAATGTATACTGCTCAAAAGGATAATAAAAAACTCAAAAGAATTTATGAAGAGAGTCTTGAAATCAAGTCTGCAATACCACATCCTTTGATATTAGGTGTTATTCGAGGTATTTAAAAAATAATCTTTCTTCAGTTTTGTTTTATCATTGTTTTGATCTTTGATATTCCTTCCATAATACATATAATATATGCTTTTATAATTACTTGTATGATATAATATGTAGGATACTACATAATTTCTTTTATTTATGACTATATATATTTCTTTATAGAGTGTGGAGGTAAAATGCATTTAAGGGAAGGGAATTATGACTCTGCACAGACTGATTTTTTTGAAGCTTTCAAAAGCTATGATGAAAGTGGTTCTGTAAGAAGAACTACTTTACTCAAGTATCTTGTTTTGGCAAATATGTAAGTGTAGAATATAAAATTAAAATAATTTCATTTTTAATATATCAATGTGTAGTAAAAGTTTACAAATGAAATATTATGATCATATTATATAAGTATATGCTTGTACTTCTATTGATTTACTAAATATTTAAAATATATTGTAAATTTTCTAGGTTGATGAAGTCGGATATTAATCCATTTGATTGTCAAGAAACAAAACCTTATAAAAACAATGTGGAAATTTTGGCTATGACTCAATTGGTTTCAGCATTTGAAAATAAAGACATCAAAGAATTTGAGAAAGTTTTGAAAGTAAACAGAGAGTCAATCTTAAGCGATGCTTTTATTCGAGAACACATTGACATTCTCATGAGAGCTATTCGTACAGAAGTTTTACTTCAGATCATCAAACCTTATACTCGAATTTATCTTGAACACTTGAGCAAGGAGCTTAATATTCAGGTCTATGAGCTAGAAGCACTGGTCATTTCTTGTATTCTGGATAAGTAAGTAATTTAATGAAATATTTTTTAATTTAATTTGTAATTTAAAATTCACAACCAAAGTATACTGAACACTGAATCCTGTTGTTTACTGTAATGTTTTCTTCACAAGTTTTGATTTTTATTGTTTATTTCTTTGATTTTTAGTACAATTCAAGGCAAAATTGATGAAATCAAGGGTGTACTGTATCTGCAAAGAGAATCTGAAACTGCTGGTACTGAAAGGTATACGGCTCTGGACAGATGGACTAATAGACTTACTAGCCTTCACAATGCACTCAGCAGTACGTTGTAATTTAATAATGATTCTTTATAAAAGTTGATTTTTTTTTCTCTCTGTAGATCGCAATGATAGATAATAATATTATAAAATATGATCATAATAATTCTTTCTTACTTTCTTGTGATGCAAATGAGATAAGGGTAAAGGCACTGCTATATATACTATTATATTCTATACTATACTTTGTTTGTACTAACATGAAATTATATTATAAGTATCAAGAATCGAAGGTGAAATTAAAAACTAAAGATAAGAATAATATTATTATATAAAGGTATGTCTTTTAAAGTTTACAATATATACAATATCAATTAATATTTTTTGACTCTCAAAATGTACAAAACTAGATTATCGAATAATACATGTATAAGCTGTATTGCGTGTACTACATTACAATACATCATGTTAACCGTCTTTTTTTTCTTCTCTGTATTAATGGATTATAATGTTGCAAATCAATATCTGGTTTTTTGAAGTTTAAATTTACAAATAGTTTCTAAAAAATACTTGGTTTATTATCATATTTATGTATTATTACAATAACATTTTTAATTACATCAGTTTACATGTTACATAGTATGTGATTTATACATAATATATAGATGATAATATAGACAGTAATAATAATCCTTGTACTATCGATCAATCATTATAAAAAAAACAAAAAACAAAACTTATCATTTTAAATGTTGTATCATTATTAGTATAAATAAAATTAAACTATTAATGTACGAAAAAAATGTGAGAATAAATTATAACGAATAAAAATAAAATATACTTCATAATAACAACATCAGTTCATTTTTGTAGGAAAATTCTTAACATGTTTTTTTTTATAGCTATAATATCATCATTTATAATTAAAGTTTAAAGTATTTCTTCAAGTTTTATCATGAGAAATTATTATTTGGATCTGTAAATCTTACGGTTAAAATATATAACATGGCAGGTAATGGTACTAGCCAAAGTAATAGCAAATCACTAGCGTAGATGGGATATGAAGGATTTTGACGTTGCGTAATAGAAATTATTCCATATCCATGTAAAAACCAATGGCATAAAATAATTCCAATATTCCTCCAGTCCTTTATACTGTCTAATACCAAGTTTTTGACATCCTGATGGGAGAAATAATATAAGTATATACATATATGACTAATATTCCAAAAATTCAAAACCATAATCTCCAAAATGAAATGAAAAAATGCAATGAAAAAATGTAGTAGTAGTAGTATTTAGTATGACTTACTTGACGTTTTCGTTTCGAAAAATTATAAGCACAAGATATTACAGATGTGATGATAGTTATATAAGGAAATATATAATCTGCATAAAATATGAATCAAAAATACATTTCATAAATAGTGATGATTTAATAGCCTTATATAAATAATGTATATATATAAATTAAAATAAGTGTCATTATTGCTCTTACATATAATTCCTCCTAAAGTCAAATGAGCAAATGCTAATGCTGGGAAGAAATACAGTCCAGTATAAATAGATTTAGCTACTTTAATCCCAACAAGATGTGCGAAGAAACGGAAGACTAACATTAAAAAATCAGCTATTGCATAAAATACCAATACTATGGTGTATCTAAAAATGAATATATTCAAAAATAACAAAAATACATCATGTTACATTTTATATTATGACATAATTCTTATACTCTCATAAAAAAAATCCCCAAATCTTAAAAGTATCAATATAGGATAAAAATAAACAAGATGAACCGATTCTTACAAGGGATACACCGCTTCATGTGAACAATGAAGTGTTTCTTCATAATTTGGGTTTGGATTATAAAAAATTGGATACCAGTCTGTAATACTAGTTGCTCTACAGCTTTTCATACGGAAACTACCCATAGGTTCCCATGTAAGTAAAGTAATTGTACCAGCTGCTATAACTTCTAATAATGAACACAGAACAAGGCCTAATGTGTTTTTACTGCTTCTATATATACAAACGAAAAAAACAAAACAAAACATGGAACAATATTATTAACATATTTTGTACTTGGTATTTATTCATTGAATTGTACATAAATTGATGTTTGATAGACAGGGACATATATAAATTCGTAAAACATACCGTAATATTTTCGTTTCTATTGAAGATAAATGCAATAATATGGGCAAAAGTGCCATAAATCCTAAATATAACCAATCATACGGCTGTAGATCTTCATCACATTCTTCACAAGCATAAGATTTACTTCTTCTAAATCCTCTTGGACATGCTCCACAAGAACTGAAACCACTACAAAAATTACATCAAATAAATATTTTAAGACGTTTTTACATAGAATATAGAATATATACAAAGATTAAAGACCTACAAAATTTGCTTTGATTAGAAATTGTATAAAATACCTTCCATTCTCAAATCTTGTACGACCACAAAAAATTCCAGGACAAGGAGTCAATTGATCAGTTTGACCCCTATCATACTCATATCTTAGATTTCCAATTGGATAATTCATTTTGTCCT
>JAQGBI010000443.1:0-16309 GCA_034698325.1 Sminthurinus elegans | reverse complement strand
GTATCTGCTCTGGCGGCAAATGATCTCGCCATGCTCATCAAATCAAAATATGGAGCCCACAAACAAATTGATAGAGTTATCCAACTTTTCCAAGGAGCAGCTGAACAAGGTGCAAATTTTCACTCATACACAATTCATATTTTATAATCTTTGAAATTTTAATACTTTTTTAAACTATTTTAACTTGCTTTAATTTTTGTAAATTTTCTCCAATAATTTTGCATTCAGGTTTAAATCTCGCCATGCGGAATTCAGCCTGGGCTTATCTTCAACGCTACTGTGCCTTTGATGATAAAAGTGACGTCCAAAACGCGGTTTATTGGTTTCACAAATCCGTCGAGGAAACAGATCCAGATTCAGAGTTCTTGAAGGAAAACGAGGATTTTGAAACTTGTATTGAAAAGTTGTGTGTGGCCGTAGGAAAATGGCAACAAAACTGTGACAAATTTAATTCCAGCTCCAATTTTAAATCAAAACCAATATCAAAATCAAAATTAAAAACGAATACAAATTGCAGTGAAAATCCTGAAAATCCTAAAATTGGGGAGCCGGTGGAAAACTCTTTTGTTCAAGACTACTTTTTGCGCCAGACGGAAATTGAAGCAGATGCCTCGAGGGGAGTTCCAAGAGCTCAGAAAATTGTTGACATCATGAAACATTTCACTTCCGGACTCATCAACCTTGAAAAATATGTACAACTCGAGGAGAACCAGCACCTTGAGACTGATGATGATGATGGAAATTTACCCCTGTCAGTAATTTTGAAGATGGAAATTCTTCACGAATTTGCCCACTCCTTTATCCTCGGCGCTCATCTCTCTTTGTTGACTCAAGAGGACAAGGAGAATCTCCAGAGGATTGCACATGAAATGATTGAGTACCTTGACCCATTTTACTACAACTTTGCGTTAGCTTTAGGGGTTGTCTCTTGTGCCAAAATTGTACTGGAATTTGTACGGACGGGCTCATTCACTGGATTTCGGGAGGAAATCATGTTGATGGGCGAGGAAGTCAAAAGACTAGAAGAACAGCAAGATTTCCTTGATTTTTCCTTCTTATTGCAATTAAGGACTGAAATTTGAAATTCTTTCGTGTCCTGTCGCCAGTTTTTGATGATGATCAGACGGATTAAGTAATTTGTGGTAATTTGTAATTAAAATAAAAAGGAACGGTTCGTTTTGAATTTTGATGTGGATGTACGAGTACATGAAAAATACCACAGACATTTAGATGAGAAACTGGTGAGAATAAAACAAGCATGATTTTTGAAATTATTAAAACAAAGATGGAATTTATTGTAGATTGAAAAGTGAGTTGGACGCCGCTTACAACTTTTTGTCTCCTTTTTTGGGACCAGCGGGAGAAGATATTTCTTCTCCTACTGCAGTTTGTGCTCATTTATCTGAAAAACACGACAGGCTTTTGGTTTACGCTAGTTTTTTGGTTTGAACGTGCCAAGTTTTCTATAGTCTATAGACTAGCATTACTTTTGTCCATCCCAAACAAAGTTCCTACAGTTTTCATTCCCTATAAAATAATTTCGCATTTTCCTGGGCAAATACAGACCAAAATCAGTGATCTCGACATGAATCTAGTATATTTTGAGTCCCGTTGCTTAGATACTAGATACAAGCAAAATAACAATGCCACTCCGTTGCTAACGCAACATTCACAAATCTAATAAAAGCTGAAATCTAACAAATCAAAAATATTTATATTCTAAATGTGGCCCTTTTCTAAAATCCCTTGTTTTGTGTCTTTTGAAAACTCCTGCTGAATTCCGTATCTTTTACTCTGGTCCTCGCATAATGAATAATAAATAGTAAGACATAAAGTTGTGCGTGATTTCAACGTCGCTCACAATTTTCACTTGATTTCAATTGGAAGGATGTACATTTATTTAATTTTTGATTACTCTTCAAGTTTATTTTTATAGTTTACTTTTATTACGAATATTTTTAGTGAATGAATAAGATTGATATGATAATAAACATAAATTCGTTTGTATAGTAATTGACAAATCGTTCTCAAGTGCATTAATGTAAAAGTTCAAATATTAAAAATCATATCAATATCATATTTTGTCATAAAATTGTGAAAAGGGGCTAGAAAAATTCATACATTGTTCTTTTGGAAAATTATGCAAAGTTGAAAAATTAAAATTAATCGATTCGAATGCTTTGATTTGGACAAAATAATAATTTGTACCACAAAATACAACTATAATTATAATAGTACAAATGAGTAGTCGTAAAATTAATATCTTTGTTAAAAAAGTATGAAAATATTATAGAAACACGTAGAAAAAATTGATTTGAGGACAGAACCGAAAAGATTTTAATCCTCATTTAGATAAAAATTTAAGAATTAGAACTTTAGCTTGATTTGTACAAGTCAGCAAAAATAATTGGGTGAGTCTTCTCCATTTGCTTGAAACCATCCGTGAGAATAACTTGCTTCTTATGCCTGATAAAAAAAGAGACGAAAGCAAAAATTTACTTAAAATCAAATACATTTTAATTTTTCATAAATCTGGAATAAAAATTATTTTGTGAATTGACTTTACCGATTGATGAAAGAAATGACTTGTGGTTTGAGAGATGTTGGGCTGTGGAAATGAGCCATTATCAAAGTATCTGCTGCATTCTCTATCTTGAGATTTTCCAAAAGAAATTCTTCACAGTTGTGGTGTAGATCCAGTACTTGGTATTTATCAGCAATGGCCAAAACATCTCCTGCATCCTTTTCTGCGAAATCAATTTTGCCAGTGTAAATAAATTTAAGCATTCCTTTGACTGCCTCATCTGAATGATCCTCAATCTTGATAATATTTTCCGTTGACTCTCGCATCCCAGAATTAAGCATTGACTCGAATACATCACTTCGAGCTAAAATCGTTTTACAATACATAAATAATTAGATTTGACAATGAACAATGAAGAACCTATGCAAACTCTATTCAATATTCAATATTTTGTATCAAGACATTTACGACAAAATAAGTAAAATTTAGCTTTTTAATTTTGTAAGAATACCTGCTAAAGCCAGTTTAGAAACTGGAAATGAAGAAGTTTTTGTCTTGATAGTAAAATCAGAAAATGTTCCAGCATCCAGAAAAGATGACATCTTCTCACTACATGATACGGCAGTTGGTTGAGGATCCGAATTGGAATCAATCTTCAAATTGTTGCTAACTACTTTTGAATTGACTAGTCCAAGAATTATGGAGATTTCACAATGAATATTTAAGGTATGACCATCTATTAGATATCCATTGTTTGGATTTAGGACCTCAGATTTTAGAATCAAGTTATACCAACCCCAACTTTTATCAGGAATAAAATTGTGAGCACTATCAGCAATTTCTGTTAACAACGAGACAGCAAAATTAAATCGTTTTACATAACAATGATAATCTGGGATCTAAAATTTTTAGAGAAATTACTTTTTGTTCATATGATTTAAAATACAACTAACAATAAAAGTTTTTAACTTACTAGCATGAAGAACCTTCCTTTCAGAGTTCATCAAACAGATTTGGAATCGTGCACGGACACCACATGGTTCATTATCATTAGATAATTGTACGCTTGTTCTTTTAGGATTCATAGATTTTTTTACCAAGCACAAATAAACACCAATATATTCTGTCTCGTCATCATCTTTGTTATAGCTTGGATACACTTTTAACTTCCTGAAAAAGCAAGTAACATATTATTATACTCCATAATTACATCGTGTTGCATTGAATTACTTGAACTGTAGTAAACATGATATTGAATTTCCTTGAAAGTTATTTATAACTTTGAAGTTAAGAAACTTGATTCATAAAAGACATTTCTTACCACTCATGTTGACACTTTGGACCTCCTAATAAAACTGGACTATCAATCCTCTCAAGAACATCAGGAAAGTTTTTGATTTCAAAGTCGATGCTAAATTTTTCCAACTCAGCCTACAGAAATATGCATATTCATAATATATTCTAGAATAAACATTACAAAATACAAAACGTATCATAATAAATGATATCATCAATAATAATAATAATAATTATTATTATTATTATTAATATGCAGAATGTAATATGTGCAATAATATAATCTTAACCATCCTCACCTCTGCGGAAACACGTACATCACTATCATCAATTTTATCATCCATTTTCATCCTCTTGAACGACATTTTGGCTCTTCGTGGTCAAAACAAGTAAAAAAAAACAGCCCAATAATAAAATCCAGACCTAAAAGTTACCTAAAAGGTAAAACTACTGTGATTATTATTGCTTGTCAAAACAATCAAATCTAAATGTTAATCGGGATTCAGAATTCAGAATTCAGAACAGAATATTAAAATTGAAATACAAAATAAATTACCACAGATGAGAGTATTTTATCATAAACTTACCTTTAGCTGAATTAACTCACACGTCCGCAACAGATTTAACCAATCTTATTTATAAAAACAACACAAATGACAATTATTTCCAAAAAATCACAAACGACAAACGACAAACGACAAATCAAAAATGAAAATCGAATTTCTCAAAATTTCAAAAACTGCCGCTGCACAAGAACATCTGTGCATTTTCCAACTTTATATACATTGTGAAAATTTCAGAGTATCAGAGTGTAGTGATTTTATGCTTCACGTACATTGTTACGTCACATTTTCCTTTCTTCTTCTTTGTTCCTTTTGCATTCTGCATAGGTTAATTTGCAAATTGCCAATGGTTGGAGATTTATTCACTATTTGCAATTCAGTCTCCTATTTTTCTCTTCTTTCTTTCCTTTGGTCTGATTTTGTTTATTTGAACCACAACAAAAGTCTGGTCTGCGGTCAGTTTCACTTCAGCTTTTGCACCCTCAACACTCGACATTTTAGACTTGTGACTTGAAACTTGAGACAGACTCTGGCTTATTTTATTTTGTGGTTGCAAATTCTAGTTCAATAATTTCAATATTTATTTTTGGACAAAATGAGTTGTGTGTAAAATAAAAGTTCTTGTTTTAGTTTGACGCCACTTGGTTTTTTAGAGCTCAAAATTAGAGCTTTTTAAGACAAAGATCATTTAAATATAACTGGTTATGATGAAGTCAGTAATGATTTGTGCAGTAATCGCAGTGAATGCTTGTGCTTTTTTGACTGACAGTTTGAGTTTGAAATCAAACGTGACAAAAGGGAATTTGAGTCATTTCCCAAATGTGACAATCACGGAATTTATTGACAATGAGGATTCTGTGAATGAAAATTCTGGTTCTGGAAATGATACATCGAGTGAGAATGAAAACGAACGTGTCAAAGTTGTGCCGATTCCGTATAATTCAGATGTGATTGTGGATCACGACACGAGCGGCGGAAGTCTTCTTCTCAGTTGTACTGCTTCTTATCCAGTGTGAGTGAACTACATTTTCATTGAATATCATTGATTTTGCAGTTCAAGGTTTGGTGCTGCAGTAGAAATTTGTCATGAATGAGTTACACAGGATTTTGATTGTATTATTCTTTGGATACTTTTGCCCAGAAAATTTAAATATTAAAAAGTAGATTAAGACTGTTGTTACCCTGAGGTCAAAAACAGTCTGTATTTTTTATTATCTCCGCATGATGAGATTTTCAAACTCTGTCAACGAAATCGGTCTTTGGTAGCCATTTTACACCATTTTATTTTTGAATTGTTTCAGCTCGAAAATTGCCCAAACGAAAAAGTTTTATGCAGAGTGAAAAATTTTCACCCATTTTGAACATTAAATTTTCACTCCATTTACATATTTTTTCTGAGCCACTTGGGATTTCTGAAAAATTCCAAAACTTTGTACAATGCAAACTCATGCTTGCAGACACTTAAATAAATTTTTTTGACTCACGGATGTTGATTTAGCACCCTTCTGTGATGTATTTTCTTCACAAAACTGCAAAAATCTAAATCTGAGGTACTTTTTGAAAGTGTTCCGGTCCACTTAAAAATTTAAGGGGTAATTTTAGTTTCGACGTCCATATCGAACTAATTTTATCAAAACACATTTTGTTGCTTTCAAGCAGTCTCTTGACCACAGCCGAGACTTTTTGCTTTTGTCCCTATTTTAATTTTATGAGTTCAATGTTTTTTTGTTGCCAAGGTTTTGAGAATTGTGAATTTATTTTGTGATAACTTTGAAATCTTTAAATGTTAATAGCAAAAGATTTTTCATTTGACTCATTTGAGTTTCAATACGAAGCAAAGTTGACAAACCCCGCATTCTTTTTCTATGCCTCGATGACAAAAAAAAATTCCACGCCGAACCCACGATTCAAAAAAATTGCAGATGTACTAAAAAAAGCTTTGAAGATTGGTCGAGTATCCAAAGGATTTTGTGTTTTTTACACTCTCTTGTATTCACTGGATTAAAAATCCCCATTTCCAGTTTACACTCAATGCTCAATACTCACTTATTTTTTGCAGGACAATGCGGCGGGAAAATTGAAATGAAGACGGAAGAATACGACATAATTTATCGTGTGGAGGATTCGGAGTCTGGGAAATTGTCTCAGTGTGTGTGGACTATTTTCAATGCCAAAAAGAATCCGATTGAGCTCACACTCCTCGAGAACATTGATGCAGTTTTTGATCCAGCTCAAAATCAATTGATTGCCCTCCACAATTTTACACTTGAGAATTTCAATACCGAATCAATGTAACGTGAACAATTTAAACTATGATTCAAAATTACACTTGTTTCACATTTTGCTTCAATTTTAATCAATTACTCCTTTGTAAATTAATGTCAAAATCGGCTTTAGTTTGCGGGTGCAAAGTTTTGTTTTGTTTTTTTTTGTTTATGGAATTCAATTTTTTTTACTTTTTTTGTGTGTTTTAAATGTCCCATCTGTTTGTTTCAAAGAAATATTTTATTTTTTTGATTTTGACAGAACAACAATTGACAAAAAGGTCAAAATATTGGATTCCTACACCACTGTGATTTTTCGTGGGCCCGTGGGAATCCAAGATTCCGGATTTCACCTGAGACTCAAAAGTGTTGGTAAAAGTGCAGTGAATAATCCGTTTAGATTTACAAGGAGCAATTTAAAGCCAAATTCCACACTCCAAACTCATGCTTACCCGAGCAACGGGGTTTACGAGAAGAATGAACGTGTTTTCATAGTTTTGGCCCCTGTGGAAAAAGGCGGGAGGATTAAACTCAATGTCACGTTCGGAGCGATGGAGAACGTGATTGGACGAGATTGGTTTGACATCATTTCCATCGGCAAGGAAGCCAAATCTCTCTTCCGGTAAGCGGAAACTTTTTATTTTTTATTTTTCAAATAAAAAAAACCACCCTTAAATTCATAGTTTAATTCACAAAGTGCTCTCTACTCTTAACTTTTAGATTGTGCGGGATCAGAAAGGACATGAATGAGCCGGTTGAGGGCGGGAGGGATGAAATTCTTCTAGTTTTCATGAGTACAGGGAATGTGGGTACGAGACGCAAAGGAATTAAATTTACCTATTTTGAGGACCAACCAAAACTCAACCCTACACCAGGTAATTACAAAACACGACAGAAGAGATACGATAAAAGTTTGACCTTTGACCTCATCTCCTTTTTTTGACTTTGAACTGGATTGTTAATTTCAGGGCTGAGTTGCGGTGGAAATTTGACTGTGGACGGCGACCAGGATTTGGTTTACCAAGCAAACCGTTTCAATTCAAGTTGTGTCTGGGTAATTTCAAACTCAAGGGCCGGCTCCTCCAGTCTAACTCTTTTGAACAGAAGATCCCATCTTTTCAACCTCACTGATGGCAGCAGCAGCTTGTACATTCTTCACAATTTTAGTCGTCATGACTCCCACAGTCAGCACATGTGAGTACAAAGTAGTTGCACCCTTGTATTTTTTTTATAGGGAATGGAATTTTAGGCTTTTTGTTTGTTTTTGCAATGTTACTTTTCTTTCTCCTTCCCCCAGAAATCAATTCCATCAACGTTATCTTGTGGATCAACCCTTTTTCGTCCTCTACTTCCGCTCATCCCCATTTTCAACCACCACTGGATTTTTCTTAAAACTGAGACACTTGAACTCAACTTCCGATTCCAATTCCAGTTCTTCTGTGGCTCAAGAGCAAAATTTGCAACGGTTTGATTCAATTTTGACTCCCAGTTCAAGTCGAACACAAGAATTTTCATATCCCGTGACCACGTCACAAAACTCAAACTCAAATTCAGAAGGCGGTGCTTTAATTTTGATCCAGCCCAAGCGGAATGACAGAACCGTTCACCTCAATCTCAAGAATATTCAATTGACGGATGTGAATGAGGAGTGGCTTGAAATTTTGACATTTCGTCAACGACCCGTTTCAATTTACAGGTAAAAAAAGTAGAAGCTTGGCAAAATCTTTTCCCTTGTGCATTTTTGTATATTATGCTGAAATTGGATTTAATTCATTGGATTTTAAATTTAATACAGGACAAGTAGAAGCAGAAATATGATGGATAAATCCTTTGTTTCGAGTGAAGGCGAACCTTTTGTCATCTTCATCAAGTCCAATTCCGATTCAAACAGCGACGGAGAGAAAAAGAGCCTCACATTTTCATATTTTGAAAAAAAGGAGAATGCGACGCGGACTCGTGAGTTTTAAGTTCAAAGTACAAAATACAAAATACAAATACAAATACAAAAATTCCTCTTTCATCACAGTTTAAAATTTCCTCTTTTTTCCAAACTTTTAGAGTCTTGTGGAAGTGTGATACATCTTGGGCGTCGGCATGAAATCAGCTACAAGGCACCTCCAGGTCAAAGGTCAGATTGTCTCTGGGCTGTTCACAATGCCCATGGTCCACATTCCAACATCACAGTCACTTCATTGGACACTACAAACAGCCAACTAATTCTGGTCCAAGACAACAAAACCACAAACTTGTGAGTTTTTAATTCAAAATGACAATTAAAATAGCAAGAAAAAAACAAAGGTAAAATAGTCTCAAATTTATATATGAATTTCTAATGAGCTTTTTTGCCTGTTTTTTCTCTAATGTTTTGTTTGCCAAGGATGCGAGATGAGAGGATTAAAACGGAATCGAGCGTCGTCGCCCTCTTGTTCCGGTCAAATGGGAATGAGAATACAGAAACTTTGACTGTCAATCTGAAGGGAGTGAGTGATTTTGGATCTGGTTCGGGAGAAGATTCTCTGGATGTGAGGGTAATTTCCCTGGAAGCCAAAAGTCAACGAGTGGAAAAAATAGCGCATCCTCCTCCTCCAGCTCTCACTTATGAAAACAACGAGCGACTGTTTATCCTCATCACCCCAGAAGAAAATGCTGAAGCTGGTGCTGGAGCTGTGAATAAAATCCAGCTGAATTTAACATTTATAGATTTGGAGCCAGTGGTAACTGGAGTTGAGATTGGAGATCGTCTGGAGTTGTACTCTTTTGCACAAAATCCTAATGGACAAGCTGATCGGACCTTTAAACGCGTGGTTGAGTAAGTCCATTTTGTGTACACTCTAAAATTTTACACAGATTTAAAAGCACCTATAGAAAAATGAGGAAAATATGGAAAATGAGAATCTGGATTAATAATGATGATTTAAATTTATTTCATGATGCAGATTTGAGAGCTTCGACTATTGGACGAACAACACGTTTACAGGGGAAGCAAATGAGCCGTTTCTTCTCTATTTCCACTCGGACAGTTCCACCGTCAAATCCGGCTTCAATTTCAATTACAGGAACATCCGTTCCATAGGAGCTTAAATTCGCCCAGAATTAATCTGGGCTAGAAAAATTTTTTTGTAAATTAAGCCCAAAAGGATATTTCCGTCATATTTCATTTTACTGTATCTTATTTTTAAAAAAAAGTTGTATAATGTTAAGATTCAACCAATTCAACGTGGTATCATATATGAACCAGGACCTTCTGACTACCAGTCGAGGATGAATTGAGAGGATTCCGAGGACTCGAGTTCCGTCTTCGATTCCCACTGCCGTCATCTCAGAAAACAAGCTTTTTTTGGCAGTTTTCGAATTTTTATGTTTTGATTACAAAATTTTTAGTATAAGATTAATTACCTGGATTTTTTAAATGTCAAATTTTCACCAAAATTCTGGATTTTTGACAATTTTAACACTTTTTGCCACCGGTAATTAATTGCATGCCAAAAATTATGAAATCAAAACATAACAATTCGAAAACTGCCAATAAAAGCTTCTTTTTGGTTGTGGTCCCAGTGGGAATCGAACACAGAACTTGAGTCCACCTAATCTTCTCAATTCATCCTCCACATGGTGTCAAAGCCTGATATACTTCCTAAATTCTATTTACTGCAAAATTCATCGCTAAAATTATACAATATACGTTATTCAAATTGTGTTTCTTTTTATTCGTGAGTGAATTGAATGAAATTGAGCTGTGAATTAAAATTCTTGTGCAAAAAGTATGTGTTTTTTTTTAATAAATTGAGCCATTTTTATTAAATAGAACCCGATGGATTTTAATGACAAGATTTGTAATTAATTAATTTTTCTAGGCTTGTTAATCTACAACATTTGCTTTTCATATTTCATATTCAAAATTTGGCATTTGAAATACTATAACCACAAATCTCCGTGTACATAATGAATAATAATGAATAGTTGATGATTGATCAAGTTGATCTCTTAATCTCATCCCTGGACGAACCATGAGCAGTATTTCCCCTCTCCACTGCTCCTCAACTCCACTGCTCTCTTAGTTTTACTCGTACCGGCGGCGGAGCACAAAAAGAAGGAGGGTTTGTCTGAACTTGCCGGCACATTTTGCAGAGTCAACGCCTGTACAAAACCAAAAACCCACGTCATTAAAACAATTAAAATTACGAGGACAAAGAAAAATTAAACAAATGATAATTGAACTTTGAAAAACTGTACCTCGGAATTGTTCCTCAATTGGATTCTCCAAAAGTAATGCGGATTGTGTAAATCCGTTCCGGCGTAAACGGACCGATCCAAAACATTTAGATTCATAAATGACGATGAGGATCTTCCTCCTGCTCCTCCTCCCGTATTTGGAACATTCTGTCGGATCTGGAAGGACGTGCTCTCATCCCCAGAGAGGATTTCCCAGTCACAATATAATCCGGGGGATTGGAGTGGGGGTTTTTTGGTAGAGACGGGATATCCGCCATCTTTCAATCCCTTGGTTCGGTCCATAATCAAATGTTGAACCGTGTTGATGTTCCAGATGCAGTTCTTTGGGTTCCACACCAAATTTTGGACCAACGTGGGGAATTTTGCCTTCAACTCCGTTCCAAACTTGTCTTTAGTCAAGTAGGCCAAGTGGAGATATTGGGGCTGCTCCTCAAGGGCCACGGGCAAATTCCCCACCCCACCGCTGTGAAAGAGGTCAATGAGGGAGGTCAGACCCGCCTCGAACTGCTCCCGTTTGGCGGACTGGAACACGTCAATGATTTTTTTGTAGTTTTGAACACTCCCGCCAAACATCCCCCGCACAATATCCAAGATGACCGAATCCAGGAGCTCGCTTTCCGTGAGGTCGTTGAGCAGAGAGTGGACGCGGGCATTTTGGGAACTTGAGAAAGCCTGGAGGACATCTTTGACCATTTCTTGACGATTTCTGACCTTTCCCGCTGCCAAGACATCCTTGACGGATTCCGTCAAGTTGTTCAAGTCTCCACGGAGGAGTTGGGTATTCTCCTCATTTTCAGTTTTCATAGCCTCCACTTGGGTACTGAGGTCATGGAGCTCCGTTTGGAGGGCGGGAAGCCCAGGGCCCAGGGGCGGGGTTGCCGGCTCATTGTTCAAAGTCACAGCCCTTGGATTTCCTACTGTTGTGCTCTTTAGAGCCTGTACTTCCCTCTCTAGCCTTTCGAACAGTTCGTAATTTGTCTGGACAGAGAATCCTCTTCCTTCTCTCCTGTTGGGTGAGTTATTGACATTGTTGACATTGTTAACGCCAGATGGAGCTGGAACTGGAACTGGAACTGGAGGTTGGGCAGACTGGAGAATCCTTTTCATTTTCCGCTGCATGCTCCTCAAAGTTCGGTTGAGGGTGTCCCGTGCCACTTGGGAAGCATCCAGCTCCCTCGTCATCTCCGCCATCGTCAGCGGGGCTCTTGGAGGGGCGGATCTCGTGGGCGATTCAACAAACTCCGCCGAAGCTACATAGTCTTCATCCTCTACACCCAAATAACAAGAGCAAGACAACAATTGATTCCCTCTTTTTTTATTCATTTTGAGTCATTACCATTTTTACTTGAATTTTTAGCTTAGAAGTAAAAAGTAAAAAGAAAAAGATGGATTTTTTTTGTTTGTTTTTTCTTACCGTCTCCAAATGCTGCAGGTGCTAGAAGAAGAGCCAAAAATATCACTAGGGTTTTGGATTTTAGTGGCTGTATAGTCATTTTCCTGGAGAAAGGAGAACCGGACTGGGAAAAAGGGCGGTTTTCAAATAGCTTAATGGAAAGACAAAAGAAACAAAATTACAACTTGTAGTTTTTACTCCAATCAGACCAAAGTTGACTTGACAGGTTCTGTTTGAAATGAAGTGGGCTTGTTCAAAGTCTATCAAGTGGTGGAGGTTTGATGACGTGTTGTTAAACCAAAGAAGAAAAAAGATGTATATAGAATATAGAAGTGTGCAAAAAAATCCAGATTGTTTCTAGTGTCCTTTTGCCTTCTCCTTTCTTTTACTACACGTGGGATTACAAGATGGACGAAAATAGAGAAAAAGATACTGCTAAAGTTGGAGGCGTCTGACATTTGACATTTGACTTCAAGATGGATTTCTTGAGAAATCCACTTTTATCATTTATCACACTGGATTTGAATTGGATTAATTGGATTTACTGGTAATTTGTAATTTAAATCTAGTCTCATACCAACATGACAAAATATTCGTCGGTGCCTTTCTGTTTTCTGCTTTATAAGAAAATGTCAAATCTGCTTTCTGCCTTGCACAAAATTTACAAATTACAAAACCCTTATTAAATATTATTGTGAAGACTTCTTTCTGTGAGCAAAGCATTTTGCAAAATGAAAATATTAACATGATTAAAACCTCAATTAAAAACTGCGCATCCTCAAATGGGAATAATATTAAATTATCTTCTTTCATCTTGATCAGAGTTTGCTGGGTTGGGTAATTGGGTTTTTATGGGGGTTTTGGGTATCAAAAAAGCAAAAACCCATGCCTTTTGGATAATTGGATTTTTGGGTTTTTCTGGGTTTTTGGGTATCAAAAACGCAAAAACCCATGCTTTTTGGATAATTGGATTTTTGGGTTTTTCTGGGTTTTTGGGTATCAAAAAAGCAAAAACCCATGGGTTTTTGGTGTCTTTGGCAACATCCACCAGCAATATTATGTGAAAAACAAAAAAACCCAATAGCCCAAAAACCCAAGCAAAAAAAACCCTGGGTTTTTGCATCCCCTGATTTTGATTTAATGGTAAAAATAATTAGAGTAAAAGCTGTAATAGTCCGTGAGGGCAGGACAAATCAGAATGGGCATTTTCTTAGACAGTATAAAACAGAAGATGCTCGACGATATCTAGTTTGCCGTTCTCATTTTCTCTCCTTTGCCATTGGTTTGTATGGTGTTATGTGTCTTGTGTCCTGTGTGGAAATTCTCAGATCTGTCTTTTTTATCTGCAAAAATACTTTGACGTTGATTGATGATTTATGCATGCTGCTTGGGTAAGATTTATGTGTATTCGCTGTTTGCTAACTTTGATTCTGGATGCTGGCTCTCTCGCTTCTTCTTCTTCTTCGTCTTCGTCTTTTACTTGATTTTATGCCATATGTCTATAATTTTAATTTTCATATGACATAATTTTTTTTCGCTTATGCCTGTACTACATGTTTATTTTTCCTGACATGCCTCAAGTTGGAACTGCACCCTAAATCTTGAACCACCTTCAAGTACTTACTTACACGGGTTTTGACCGCTTCGTCTCAGCTCGACAAAACGACAAAACCCAGAATCTTATTTGAATGATAATTGTGACAAACATATCAACTTTTTCTACATTTTGTGCCAAGTGTCAAGTGTCAACCGAACACTGATTTTTGTTTCAAATAGAACAATAAAAACATACAAGTTTACAAACGACTAATTTAATTTGTTTTGTTTTGGGGTTTTTTACATCCATTTGTCAAAGTTCCTTTCTTCATAATTCATAATTCGGAATTCAAAATGGAAGTGATGTTAAGTTCCAAAATAAAACTACTTCCGTTTCCACGCTCCAAAATATTATGGATAAAAACAATCCCGCCGCCGTCCAAACCGCAAAACAAGGCCAATAAGAAAAACAACATGGTGGCAAAAACCCTGATTTTGACAAGTGAAAATCAGCTCCGCTATTTTGAGCTGGACCTGCAAAAGGAAAACGAGACGCTGGAATTGAAAATTGGGAGTGAATGGACTCATTCTTTTGGATCTGGAACTGGAAATGACAACATCAACGTCAATAAAGAATTCCTGGAAATTCTGCTCTTTGAAGAATCGGAAGCTCCGGAATTTCCAGATCAAGAACTGCTCCTCATCACAAAGGCATCAAGTGGACTTGGATTTTACACCAAATCCAATTCAACTGCCCTGATTAAAAAAGGGACTGACCTTCGTTTTTCAACCGTCTTTGATGACACTCCCCGAAATTTCAAGCACCATTTCGCCATGGGCAAAATTTGGTGTGGGCTCAACTTTAACAGTCGTATCGACCCCAACTCAAATGATAATGACTGTGCACAGGGCAGTCCTCGACTCGGTGCCATTTTCCACGACCCGAATCCTCAATCAAAAGGTAACTCTTCAATTTCCTTTTACTTTCTGCACAAATACACAATTTTCAACGCCCCAGAGGCGAAAGAAGGGGAAGACGGTTTATTCCCCCTTAAGAAAATTCATGTTCAGCTTCCGGCGGAAGTTGAAGGCGCTCTGGAGAAAGTCTGGATAATTCCAATGCCTTCGACCTCAGCCAATTCCAAAGAGAAAAATAGAAGTGACGTCATCATCTTTCAAAAGGAAGGCCAACTTTTCCTCTTCCAGCTGAATGAATCCAGTCAGCTCATCAAAATCGGCGATTTAAAACTTCCGGTTGCACTGGATTTGGATTCGGATTTTCCCGGGAAGGAAAATGAAATGACTGTTCAGTCTCTCAACCTTTTCTCGTCTGCTTCTGTCTTGAACCTCGCCGTCAATTTTAAATCCACGACTGTCATTTTCTCCCTGGATGAAAAGACGCTCCAGTTTCATCGCTCATCCTTCTTCTACTTTGACAAGGGTCAAACTCCCTTATTTTTCGAGGGGCAGGAGGAACTGGGAAAAACACCCGGGAAGGAAGAACGACAACAACTCTTCGTTTTACTGGATGGACCAAATGGCCTCCGCTTTTCCACCGACTCCCTGGACTTTCGTCCCATTTCCTCAGGTACAAACAACCCACAAATGAATCCTCTTCATCTCAACGTCATTTCCACAACTCGTTTGCAACTCCTGAATCAAAACCAGGACGAGCCGATTCTGTCCCCAGTTCTTTTCTATGAACATGAAAACGCCATCTTTGCTGCGCCGTTCAAGGTGCCAAAAACACCTGGAGAACTTTGGCTCAATGAAAATCGGGGAATCGACTGGGACATTGAAAAGCAAGTGGATCGTCTTGATGATTACGAATGCTTCAATGAAGAGTGTCTGTTTGACTCCATGTCCTTTAATTCATCTCGTCCTTTGACTTCCGGTCCCGCTTCTGGCCCTGGTTCCGCCTCTAAAAATGATTCATCTATAAAAAAGCTTGAAAAGTACACACGGAAAAATCTGTGGGACAAATCCATTTTGGACACAATCTCTGTGAAAAAAATCGCTGAGTCCACCGCACTCCCAACTGGACAAATCCAGTTCAATCTCCAGCTGATTCCACTCATCGGATTTTCTGTATCATACGCCTCCAATTCCGATTCCTCGGCGTCTTCTTCGTTTCCGGTTTTGGGTCACGAGGACTGGAAAATCTCAAGTCATCCTTTTGTAGTTCGAGTGAGGAAGAGCGTGTTTGAAAAGCTGGACAAATTCTACCTCGTCCTGGAATCTCAACCGCATCCTCTGACATTGACAACAACAAGTTCCAGCTCCAGTTCTCCAGGAACTTTGATTAGGGAATTTACAGCACCGAGTGCACCTCAATACAACAAAATCCTCTACCATTCTTCATCCAGCGAGTCCAGCGACGCCGTGGGAAAAAGTTACTGGGAATTTGAGTCAGAAGGAGCAACTGCGTTTTTCGGACAAAGACCAAATTCTCAAGCTCTGACGGACAACGCCCTCAGATTTGAATACGAAGCCCGGAGCA
>JAQGBI010000442.1:0-16329 GCA_034698325.1 Sminthurinus elegans | reverse complement strand
AAATCAATGTCTTGGAGATAATGCTCTTATTGAAAGATTACATTCCGTTCTTCGTCCTTTCCTCCTTCGTCGTCTTATATCTGAAGTCTGTGCTCCTAGCAATTATGAATCATTAAATGAAAGTTTTAATTTGTCTTTGACCAAATGTAAAATACAAGTAGAGGAATCTCTTATTAAAAAATCAGTGTGTTTAAGTCAACCACCTATAAGAAAGTGCGCAATAGATATTCCAACAACAAAGTCTATATGTGCTACAACTAGTAATTGTGACAAAGAAAGAAAGAAAAGTAATAGTACTACGCGTTTTTGTTATCCAGAAACTTTTAGTGTCAAAGCTATGAATAAATTTAAAGTGTTAGTGACATTTTTTGCTGTGCAGTTTATGGTGTTACAGGTATAAAAAAAAAAAAACAACCCATTTTAAATTTTATTTCTACTTAATAAATAAATGTCCGTATCCGAGAGAAAGGCAAAGAGTTATGTGCTGTACATAGTGCAGGTTTTTTATTTTTTTTTAATGTATCGTGTGTGTTATTTAGTCTCGATATTTTCTAAAACCAGGAATTGGTTCATTTATTACACAAAAGTATTCATTGTGCTTCCTATTATTTGTAACTTTGTTTGTTTGTTTTTTTTTTAAACTAGACTATATGTCATGGAGCAGACTTAGCCATTAGTATTCCACAATCGGATTTCCAAGATCCAAATGGGATGTATCGTCTTGATTACACACCACCTGTTGGATTTCCAAAGCCAAATACTACTTTTTTAGCATCTGATATTTCCAATACAATTAATTTTTCTAAAGGCCTACCCGGTACCAAGTATTATTTTCGACTTCATTATACTAATGATACAATTCAGGACTGGTAAGATTTTATTTTTTATAAAAACTTAACTCTATATTATAATATATCTATCTATGCTTAATATTTTTAGGAAAAGTACTGCAAGTTAACAACTAACCAGAATCATACCTATAAATAATATTTGGTTTTTATATAAACATGGTAGGTTAACTCTTGCTGCATCCATCATAACAACTCCAGATCCACCTTCAAATCTTTCAATCAATGTTCGGAATGGAAAGACAGGTATTTGGGGGTTTTTTTTTTATCTAATTCTTTGGATTTGAGATTTTTTTTTTTAGTGAAATTGAAATAATAAAATGTATGAATTTTATCACTACAATTACAGTTCAGCTAATGTGGGATCCTCCAGAACAAGGTGGATTCACAAAATACAAAATAAGACTTATACCTTTGAGTGAGCTCGGAACGCAGGGACAACCTCGTAATTTTCTGGAAGAGAAACCTCCCTTTACTCTCAGAGATTTAGTACCTGGAGCAACATATGAAATCCAGCTTTACACCATGTATGAAAATAAGGAGTCTGCTGCATACATTGCAGGAAATTTCACAACAAGTAAGTAGTTTTATGGCAAATATGATACATAATAAACAATATTAAATATATATGAATTCTTGTCATGTACATTTACACTTAATATCTTAAATTTGTTTACTGTTTATTATAGAACCAAATACTCCAGGACGTTTCATAGTTTGGTATCGGAATGAGACAACTCTCTTGGTTCTTTGGCAACCTCCATATCCAGCAGGAATGTTTACTCATTATAAAGTAAGCATAAAATATCCAAATAAAAATGAAATAAAAGAAAGTAAACTCTATTATAGTATGATGTTTTTACCATGTATGCATAATATAATATGTATGAATTAACCATATATTTTATTTTAAAATGAAAAGGTGCAAATTGAACCACAAGATGCTGTTGAAAGTGTATTATATGTAAGTAAAGAAGGTGAACCACCTGGACCCGCTCAAGCTGCCTTTAATAATTTAATTCCTGGGAGAGCCTATAATATTTCTGTAGAGACTGTTTCTGAAGACCAAATATCCGCTCCAACAACTGCTCAATATCGAACTGTGCCTTTGCGACCTGGTAATATAACATTTGACCAGGATTCTTTGACTCCGTACAAATTTAAAGTCTCGTGGTTACCACCTTCGAGCAACAGGTGAATATTTTTTTTTATAGAATATTTTGAAAAATAAAACAAGCATAATATATTCCTATGTAAAATAGTACTATTTTTTATCCTCATCCTATATTATCATGTATAAATACTTTTTTTTTTGTGTGGCTATTTTAGTGAATTTGATCGCTATCAGATACAAAATCAAGGGGAAGGTTTAAATAAAAAATGGACACCATTGACGATTCAAAGAGATGCACCTCCGTTTGCCGTCTTTGATAAGAATTTAGAACCTGGACGTACTTATACAGTAGTTGTGAAGACTCTTTCAGGAAAGGTGGCTTCTTGGCCTTCAACTGCAAATGTGACAACAAGACCACTTCCTGTTCAAAATGTCCAAAATACAACTGACTATGAAACTGGAGATATTCTCATTATGTGGGAACCTCATTCAACATCTTTACAGGATCATTATAAAGTATGTTAAATTTTAAATCAATAAAAAAAATGAAAAATAGTAGTAATATTTACAACTTAGTCATTGTTGTATAATAAAATTTGTCATAATAATATAATGATTTGCATATATCAATTTATTTTAATTTCTTTTCTTTTTTTTTAGATCACAAGTCAAGAAGTTGAAGCATTTGGAGGAGATGTGAATTCTATTATTGTAGATGAACCTCAATTTCTCATGTCTTCTTTGTCACCTGGTCGGAATTATTCCATTAGTATCCAAGCAGTTTCAAATGGAGTGGAATCTGAGGAAATTACAGTCTACCAAGCAACAAGTAAATTTATTTTTAATCCTATGTATATATTATTTTTCACTTTATTTTATTTATTATTAATGATAATAATTTGATTGTTTCCTCAATTTCTTTCTGTCTAAAGGACCTTCATCACCAATCGTCCAGGATCTTCATGCAATTAACCGTGGATTAAATATTTCTTGGAAATCTGATGTAACTTCTAGACAAGACATGTATTTGATAGAATACACACGAAATGATACTGAAGAAAATTTTAATGAGACAACTGTTGATGGACAATTAGTCATTCGAGATTTATTTCCTGGTGCACTGTACAATATCCAACTGTATGCTGTTTCTCATGGTCTTTTATCTGAAAAACATACATATTCCCAGGCAGTCTGTTAGTCATTTATTTTTTTTTTAAATAAAATATTCTTGTTCTTTTGATACATGAAAAATTGAAAATAGCCTTAAAAAAAATGTTGATTATATTTTGTGTTATGTATCTTACTATTATAATTTATAAAATAATCTAATATAATTTACTTTTTGATTTTTTTTTTAGTTCCTAATTCTCCACGGAATTTGACAGCATTAAAAGTGTCAAATTCTAGTATCTACATTCGTTGGTTCCCTCCAGTAAATTCCTTGTATTCTGGCTACATTCTTCGCTATCGTACAGATGAAAATGGAACTTGGAATGAATTTGAACTGTCGGAAACGACAACAGAGAAAGAAATTACAGATTTATCTCCTGGAGAAAGATATATTATACGAGTTAATACAGTCAGTTATCGAATGGAAGGTTTGAATTATCAACAAATCACCCAAACAGTTCGACCAAGTGGCCTATCAGAAGTTCGTCCGGATCTAGATGCTTCAAACATTACTTTACTTTGGACAAAACCCCCTGGTCGTATCGAAGCATATTTTATTGAATGGACAGCAATTGATCCTATCCCAGTAAATGAACTTGTTGGTGAAGATGGATCGTCAGATGGTATAGGAAAATCTCAAAATGAACTTCTTTTGAGAGGCGATAAAGTTGTGGAGCAAGAAGTTTGGGAAGATGGTATGTTATAGAAATATTTTAATTCTGTAAATTAAATGAATTTCAAAATACTATTTACTATTTAAAAATAATAATGAATAACCAACAACAATCATGGACAAGAGTTAATATAAATAGTAACAAATGCTGTTTTTTTTTTTGACAGAAATCCGAATCCCTATTTCACCTTTGATGTCGGGTGTTGCATATGCCTTCAAAATTGATACAACTTCCCATGGAATGAATGGAGAAAGTTACAATATTACCATTCGAACTTGTAAGTCATTTTGTTCAAAATGTTCAATGTATATATTATAATCAAAATAAAAAATATGTCTTTTAGCGTCTCGCAATGATCACTAAGTAAATAAAACAAATTTTCGTGATTTTTTATGATTATAGTACCTCTCATCACCTCAGAAGTTTTGATTGTGAATAACAACAATAATAACACAAGATCTGAAGTTACTCTTCGTTTTACGGCAACTCCCTCCACCATTTCTCGTTTTGATAGATATCGTTTTGAACTGTCAGATCCTTCAATTCCTGGAAAGGAAATCATGTCAGACAATCCAGATAGAAAAGTTACATTTAGTGGACTTGTTCCTGGTCGTTTGTACAATTTTACCGTGTGGACTGTTTCCAAGGATGTGAGATCTCGTCCTCTTCATCGTCAAGATCGTCTATGTAAGAAAAAGCAAAAATAAAAGGAATTACAATTCGTATGTTATTTTCGTAAATATTGTCGTGTATAGAAAATACGCATAGATATATATATGAATAAAATATAATGAAATTAAATTCCATTTTTTACCTGTATATAGATCCTGAAGCCATCACCTACATTAATGCAACTTATATTAGTGATCGTCAAATTACTCTTGAATGGGATAAACCACAAGGAGACTTTGATGAATTCCAAGTTCAATATCTCAATGCAGATGATCGTTTTGTAGAGAATTTAACTCTTCATCCCTCCATCTCCATTACTGGCCTTCGACCCTTTCGGAATTATACATTTTCAGTCGTGGTCCGTTCTGGAAATGATCTGACTATCCTCCGTCGCTCTGATACTCACTCGGCAGTTTTCCGAACAAAAGAATCGGTCCCTGCAATCGTGAGCTATTTTAAACCCATTGACATTCAACCCAAAAATATTACATTTGAATGGGTTCTTCCTGAAAGTGGACATAATGGAATTTTATCCGCCTTTTTAATCACATATGGAATCAAGGTAAAATTATTGCTCATGGATTTATTTTGATTAATTTTTTTTTTATTTACTTTTTGTATTTTATCATTTTGTGTTTTATATATATTTATATGAATTGTACAAAAATTTAAAATTTATTATCATGATTTTTTAAGGATCAAACAATGAATGGGACGAAGCGATTTTCACCTAGAGAAACAAGTGGTACAATAACAGGCTTGAATCCTGGAGTAACATACACATTTGGGATTGCTGCTTCAACTAAAATAGGAACTGGACACAAAGCATTTTATCATCAAAAAATGCCAATTTGGGCTCCGCCTGTTCCTGCTCATGGTGTTTTCCCCAATGAAGTATCCAAAACTTCAACAACTATCAAAATCCGATTCAGAAAGAATTATTTTTCAAATAAAAATGGTGAAGTAAACAAATATGCAGTGATAGTAGCAGAAGCTGCTGATAAAGATGCAAATGGTTTAGAACTTCCTTCATGGGCTGATGTTCAATCTTATAATCGCTGGCCACCATATCAAGTATGTTTCAATGACAATTATTTTTTTATAATCTCTATACACTCTACACTGGGCATAAATGTAACATTATATTTTATATTTTATAATTTTATTAAGTTTGATTATTTCCATCTTTTATTTCTTGTAAAAAAAAAAAAAAAAAAAAAAAAACAGGTTACAGAGCCATTGCCTTATTTCTCGGATGGTGAAGTGAAAGATTTGGAAGTTGGAAGTGACAGAAGTTGTACAACAAAGGAGGCAAAGAAAGGAATTTATTGTAATGGGCCATTGAGATCCGGTACATCCTATCGATTCAAAATCCGTGCATTCACAGATGTAGACAAATACACGGATACAGAATACTCTGCTCCCATCACGACTGAACAAGATAATACTATTATTATTGTGAGTGCAGCCTTCGCCACAATCTCTATCGTTGCACTAGTGGTCTGTATCATTTTTGCAAGAAGAAGATGCAACAATGGAAAATGTAGTAAAGAACCAAAGCCAGATATGGATGTTTCTTCCATACCAGAATCAATTATGGATACATCGTAAGGATTTCTATTTCTTTATTTTTGTTAAAAGATAATGTATATATATAAAAAATGCCCTAATACAATTAAATAAATGTATTGGTAAATTTAAATAAAATAAAATAATGTATTTTGAATATCATTTTAGTCGCCCAGTGAAACTAAAGGATTTTGCAGAACATTATCGACACATGTCAGCCGACTCAGACTTTAGATTTTCGGAAGAATTCGAAGAATTAAAGAGAGTTGGAAGGGAACAATTATTTACAGCTGCAGATCTCCCAGTGAATAGACCAAAGAATCGTTTTACAAATATTCTTCCATATGATCATTCCCGTTTTAAACTCCAACCCCTGGACGATGATGAGGGTTCCGACTATATCAATGCTAATTATGTCACGGTAAATGTCCAATATTTTGAAATACAAAATGTCTATTCTGAAATTTGTGTATTTTAAAATGACAGTTTTGTGATTTGTGAATAAATACATTTTCTCTTTTCTCTAATAAGTAAAAAAATAAATAATTATAAATTTTATAGGGTAATAACTCTGTAAGAGAATTTATTGTCACTCAAGGACCTTTGCCATCGACAAGAGGTGAGAAATATAATACTGTTTTTTAATATCAAACTCCTACTTTTCTCCTTATAGTTTCTAAAGAGGAATGTAAATAATAAAAGTGTGAGTATATAAATCAATCAATTAAAAAAAATTTCTTTTCCTCTTTTGAAAAAATTTCAGATGACTTTTGGAGAATGTGTTGGGAATCTAATTCTCGTGCAATCGTCATGTTGACACGATGTGTAGAGAAGGGACGAGAGAAATGTGATCGTTACTGGCCATGTGATACATTGCCAAAGTATTATGGTGATATTCAAGTTCAAATACTTAATGAGAGCCGATACCCAGACTGGAATATCTCAGAATTTCGTGTTGTGAAAGGAGATCAGTGCCGTTTAATAAAACATTTCCATTTTACTACTTGGCCCGACTTTGGAGTACCAGGTAATCTAATGATTTCACATTTCGCATGTACTTGTATAAAAGTTAAAAGAAAATAATGTATCTCTGGAGTCAACTGTAAACGTACATCAATACCAAATAAAACTTATGTCTTGTTTTTTAGATCCTCCACAAACGTTGGTAAGATTTGTAAGAGCTTTTAGAGAAAGAGTTCCCAGTGAACAAGAAAGGGTTCGCCCAATTATCGTCCATTGTAGTGCAGGAGTAGGAAGATCTGGAACTTTCTGTGCACTGGATAGGTAATTAAAAAAATATTTGATGTATTTTATCTATTTTATTACCGACCTAATGTATTTATATCATGTAGAATATGTTTTTTCAACTTGTGAATAATTTAATTTATTTCAGGATACTACAACATATCAAAAGATATGACCACGTTGATATATTTGGAATCGTCTATAATATGAGAAAGGAGAGAGTTTGGATGGTAAGTTGTTAAATAGATGAAGCTTTAGGAAATAATCTATGTTGAGTCTAGGATAAAATAACATTTCTAATCACTGTTGTACATTGATTATTTACAGGTCCAGACTGAAGCACAATACATTTGTGTGCATCAATGTTTACTTGTAGTGTTGGAAGGAAAGGAGGTAAACTATTTTGACATTTTTGACAAGCTTATTTTATTATTTTGACAAGCATTAGTTATTATTTTTTTGTATTGATTTTATATTTTATTGAATGATGAATGAACTCATGACACTTATGATTTGACTTCATTTTTTTTAGAACGAGATTATGTCCCCGAGAGAGTTGAGCCATTCAAATGATGGTTATGAAGGTACGTGACGAATTTAAGTCAAGTATAGTATATTTGTCGATAAATAGACTTTTTTACTAGATTTGCAAACTCCGAGTTATGATATCTGATATTTATATATAATTAATGTATAAAAACTTTTGGAATTTTTAAACAGATGACGAGGGGATAGCCGAATCTGGAATGTAAATGGAAGAAAAAGCTTGAATCATCGAAAATGCCAAAAGCCAAAAATGAAAAACTAACAATCGATAGAATGTGAATGCGCAAAATGTCCGTATAGGACGGATACCTTTGTACTGATAGTTGTGATTATATATATATATTTGTTTTTAATACGTGAGTATTTTTAAATAGTACTTAAATTTGTATGGATTTCAGGCTAACGCCTCTGCAATCACTAAGTAAAAGTAAGATAGGTAGGAGTGAAAAAAGAAACGCTAGTAGTCAGGTATACATAATATATAATATTTTATGTAAGAGTTATACATATTGAATATTGAGTTACGTTTTTGGTCTCAAAATCTCAGTTTGTACAATCTACATTTTTTATATATATGATGAGGACGACAAGTACTTTTTATGATTGACTAGAAAGAATCAAACAGATTTTTTCATTTTATATTTCAGTATTTCAACTAAACACAGATAATGTATTAACGATCGACGTGCTGCTTTTTTTTTTAAGTACACTTGAAACATTCCACATGATGATGAGCATCTTTTTTTTTTTATTTCGGTTAAGACAATCCAATCATAATATAATACTAATTATCTGTATTATTATTACGTTAGGTATTATGTACGACGTAAGGATACATGCTATGCACATATCACGTAAGACATAAATGTATATTTATATACTTATACATAAGTTAAATGTACGCTCGCTCAAATTCTATTCGTTTTTTTTTTCTACTTTCGTAACTTTACACGCATTTTGTACTTATAAAAAGAATAATACTATACTATATTATAGCTCAGTATTTAATGACAAACATCTTTTGAAGATGGAGATTATGATAATAATTATAATCCAAACAACTATCAACAATGGCGGACTACTAAGTTATATAATATATAATATATATTATGGTACATAATATTAAATATTACTTTATCTATTACAAAATTATCTTTTGTTATGCAATATACTCAAACGGACTACTATTACTATTACTACTATTTTACTGCACAACAATCCTATACACAAAATACGTCTTATTTTTTACACAATCATGCAAGGACCAAAAAGAGGAGGGCTACTTTTTTTTACAAGACGAGAAGAAGCGCCATGGCATTTAACCATTTAAGATTTACTAATAGTAAATTATTACTTATGTACTATTACTATTATGATGACTAATTAAGATTTAACAAGTGTCTAGCTACATATATCTATCAAATTTTGATATATTTCAAGGTACTTTTTATCATTTATTATGTTATTTATATGTTATACATGTTGTTTTTGATTACCTCTACGAATGTCACCTCATTGTTACAATTGCATCACATTTTTTTTGTATTATTTTTTGTTTTACGTTTTACTAGATGATACATTACGATATGCTATGATAATATGTGTATTATGGAATAGATCAGTAGATTTTTACTATACATAATATATAACAATAAAATATATTATACAATACAATACACACATACCCAAAGTTACTGATGAATCATTCAAGCCAAAAATAGTGTAATATGTAATATGTATGTATACATAATATGATGTATTAGATTTAAATGTTAAATTTTTTTTATACTTGATACTTAATTGTAGTATATTATAGAGATAAAATACATATATGCATGTAGTAGAACATAATATAAGCAAAATAGACATGTTGTGTGTAAGTACAATGAGCTTCTATTGTACTATATATTTTTTATTTATAGTCTATATATAATATATTTTATATAATATTATCTGTGTATTAATCACAATTATCAGTTTTATACCAAAACATTGACATATAATTATTTTTTTTAAAATTGTTTTTATGAACCTCACGAGAGACACACACATCACACATCACATTATTGATTTATCGTAAAATGACTGAGAAACATATTAGGGGTAAACCATTTATTATATATATAGCAGCTGAATATGTTCTGAATTTTTGATATATAAAAAACGATTGAAATGGTTTACGTCTCTTTTGTTAAATGTTGGAAAAAAACCGTCCTATATATATTGTAATTTTGTTATTGCATGACAATAAGCAACTATAATAATATAATAGAAAATATGAAACACTGAATACTATATAATATATATAAAGCTCATAAATGTATTATCTATAATATATTGTCCAGGAACTTGCCTTGTGTACTTTGGTGTGCCTTATAATATATATATATATAATATATTGAAGTATAAAACTCAAATACACAATATATAATAATATATAATAGTACTATTATATGCCTAATGCCTACATCGCTGTACGGTAAAGTATTTCGTCCATAAACTGTGTGTAGCTTCAATGTTTTATACACATTATAATATTATGCAAAGCAGAGGCCTAATTTTTTTACAAAAATATATTATGTAAAATGAACAGGCATAAAAGATAGAAAATATTAATGACCAGAGAGACAAGTGAGATACAATACTTATTAAGAACCAAAAATTTTAAAAGTTTTTTAATGACATGCATGTATTTTTTATAAGAAGAAAAAGTATTAATAATGATTTATTACAGAATTTGTACTGTGTAAACTTTTTGCAAGTTTTTGACTGTATAACGGGAACAAAAAATATCAATGTGTGTTATATATATATTGCTTCCGATTCCAAAAATGAATAAAATGCATATCTATTATCTATATAAAGGTATAATAATAAAATAGAAGATAGAATTTAGTTTCCAAATTCCAGATTATTATATTATACAAAATTTTGCAAAAAAAAAAAAAACTGATGACAAAATAAAATACACATTTTGCAATATATATATTCACAGTACTTTTTGTGATGCTCTTAATATGGTAAAATTATTTGATTCCACACACATGATGAATTCTCATCTGTATATTTATAGCTTTTGTACACGAAATCGTTTTCAGTTGTTTTGTTGTTTAAAAAATCAAAATCGCGTCTTTATTAACATAAACATAATAAATTGAAAACCTAACAAGTTTTACACGTTTTTACATTATACATTTTTACTGTATAATTTATTGATAAATTAAATTAATATACATGTATGGTATAATATTGTTTTGCAAATCAAAGGCATATATATATGAATAAGAAGGATAAGCGTGAAAAAAAATCATTCTTATATTATATCACTTATCATTATAATTTATAATATAGGTTATACATTGTTGCAAAAAAAAGGTTCCATTTTCACTGTAGTGTTTAACAAAAGATCGAATATCTCGGTATAAATACAACGAGAGAGAAAGAGAAAGAAAAGACAAAAGTTTGAAACAAAAATTCACTGACTTAAAATCACATTCATATAAATTTTCAGCTGTGTGACAGCTTCCCAACCAAGTGTGAAAAACAATAACGATAAGAAAGGGATGCCATTTATATCTTTTCCCTTGGTCAAAATATTTTTATACCGCTTCAGTACATTATACCATTCATAATAGTTGTAGTTATAATAAAATATATATTATACTAGCTTCTATCTTAATTTTATTAAAAAATATACATGTGTCCTATGCTTAACGTTTTCTCTAAAACACGATTTTATTTCTAACTTCTACCAGCAAAAAATATTCAGTAACAATTAAAACATATGCATTTTCTTCTAGTTACAGTCTTCATCCATCCATCCATCATCATCTTCCTCGTTACCACCAACTGAATTAACCGTTAAAGTCCTACCAATATTTTGTTTATTTTCCTGTCCTGTTTGTGAAAGTGCCATTAACGGTTGCAGCGAGGTACGGAGACTAACATATAGTTTTGGGAAAAGAATTTCTTGTTGAGCTAAAATGGGAAAAAGCAAAAAATTATCATTGTATTAGTTTTTACTGAAAAAAAAAACAACCAGGAAAACTATATTGTATAATATTGAATAACACTGAAAACAGTGTGAACTTGACATTTTTTTTTTTTTAACCTAAAAGTTGTTTAATTCGATGCCGTTCCGTAGGAGCATCAAAACAGGCAGGACAATTTTCAGCAATTACAGGAAGATTTTTGGATTCTGCAAAATCTCTTAAAGACTTTTCTCGTACATTAACAAATGGTCGAATCACTCTTAAATCACCCTCCCTAAACAATTAAAAATAAAATAACCATGATTATTTACACATTGAAACTTCATTACAGATATTGTACAATATTAAATCTTGTATACTATAGTATTGTAATTTTAATCCATGTATTTTAGACAACTTACTTGACAGTATATGATGCTTTCATTGTTCTAAGGACACCGTTATGAAATACAGACATGAAGAAGGATTCTCCGCAATCATCCAAATGTTGTCCAAGAGCAATTACATTATAATTATTCCTTCGTGCACACGCATAAATTCGGCCCCTTTTCATCCTCGAACAGAAACTACAAATTGAAACGACACCATCTTGACCCTTTTCCAAAGCTGTGTCCATGATAGCTTGTTCTTCATAAAAATAAGGAACTCCGAGGGCATTTAAATATGGTATTAATGGTCTAGGGTTATATGAAGAACTGGCTGGGTCAACTGTGACTGCTCCAAAAGTAAATGAGATTCCCTTCTTTGATTTCAAATGATATTGAGCTTGCTTCATGGTGTGAAGTAATGACAATGAATCTTTCCCACCTGAAATCGCAATGTTGAACAAAGAACAAGAGTAAAACCATCATTTTCTTAGAGGAAATAAAATCAGTATGATTTGAATATATCAGTGTATAATAAATAAAAAGTAAAAGAAATTGATAGATAATATAAAACTTACCAGATAAACAAACGAGTACTCTATCTCCATCTTGAATCATTTTAAAATCCATGAGTGCTTTTATGGTGGGTTTCAATACATTTTTGGGTGGGTGATGAAACTTTGCGCCTTTGGAACCTTTTGTGGTTGTGACTTCTTTTTCATCAGTACCAGTAGAACAACTTTTACTATCAGTATCTATACTGTTCAGTCTCGGTAAAGTCTTATCATTATTAGAAGAAGATGAAGATTTCTTTTCACACGTAGTAATATCAGCAGTATTTTTTTTATCATCTAGATCAGTTTTTATCAATTTTTCAGTTTCTTCAGATGTGGACAATATATTTTCTTTCCCGTTTTCTTCAATAGTTGAATCCAGTTCATTATTTTTTTGTTCTTCTGTTTTCACTAAAACGGATGAAGGAATTTCATTTTTAGTAATTGTAGTAGTAGTACTTTCTCGCTGCTCCTTTGAACTCGTGGAATTGTCATTACCATCCTTTTCTCCACCATTATCAAAAGAATTAGTTCTAGAGGATTCTTTACTTGTAGACTTGCTAGTTCGTTGAGATAGACTGTATTCATCGATAGACACGGATTTGGATTCCGAGTTGTCATCAAAGGACAAATTTTTCCTAAGTACTTGTCCTGACAATGTCCGAGCTCGTGATCTCAGTCCAAGGATCAACTTGTCCTTTGCACTGTAACTACTAGACCTCTCTCTCATATTATCTTCAATTCCTTGTTCTACTTGAGAAATGACACCACGAATTTCAGATTTCAACTCATTGGCAAGCTCATTGGTGACTCTTTGAACCGCTTCTTTAATTTCCGCCGCTTGTTGTTGTTCAAATTGAGCTACAGTTTGAACATCTGCTGGTTGTTGTATTTGTTGCTGTTGTTGTATTTGTGGTGGAGGAGGTGTCATTGGACTATTGTATGGTATTTGAGGAGAAAGTGGACTTGCATAATATGAAACATTATTCATATTATTTTCAGAGGAATATGGAGAAGGTGAAAGTACATTCAATTGCTGTTGTTGTTGTTGCTGAAATTGTATTGGTTGTTGTTGTTGCATCATTTGACTTTGATCTATAAACATTTGATTTGTTTGCTGTTGCTGAGGTTGAGACCAATTTCCACTATTGTAATCCACTAATGTATTTTCAAATGTATTTGTAGTATTAGCAGTAGGAGTAGAAGGAGAATACATTTGATTTACTGGACTACCAGAATAAATCATATTATTTTGTGAATTATTATTATTATACGTTACATTTGTATTTGAAGGAAATCCTTGTTGTTGTTGCTGTTGTTGTTGTTGTTGGATTGGTAAAGACATTGGCTGTTGTTGTTGTATTTGGTGTTGTTGGAGTTGATTGGTTTGATAATTAATTTGATTTACTTGATTTTGATTTTGATTCTGACTGCAGTCATTTGTATAAGAGACTTGTTCATAATATACAGGATTATTTGAAACCATGGAATTACCTGCTATTTGTTGAGGTTGTTGACAAATCCCACTGGTATTATTATTATTATTATAATACATTGGATTTGTACTAGTAGTAGTATTATAAGTAGTATTACAAAGAGGAACGGGAGTATTATTAATATCGCATGGACTTTGAGTCATATTTTGGTAGACATTTTGAATTTGATAATCTCCAGAACCATTATTATTACTCACTATGGAAGATGGAAAGAATTGTTGTTGTTGCTGTTGTTGTTGGGGGTATTGTTGTTGTTCACAAAAGTTATTATAAATAGTTGGTGTGGTTGGCGTTGGTGTTGTTGTTTGTGAATGGAAATTTTGATTATTACTATTATTATTACTATTATCATAACAAAAACTGGAAGTATTGTTCTCATGTGTATTGTTTGTATTAGTATTATTCACAACTGGAGTTGCAACTTGATTATATTGACAAGTTTCTTCTGAATATGTTTGCACAGTCAAAGACATGCCATTTGAATAATTGAATTGTTGGATGGATGTTGATGTTGTTTCTTCAACAGTCCTAGATCCAGATCCAGACAATGGTTCAGCTATAGTTGTAGTATTGACACTAGAATTAGTTAAAGTGGAAGGATTATCTTGTGACTCATTTTGATTGAAGACGGTTGAGGAGGATGACGTAGAACTTTGCACTTCTGGAAGATTCGGAATATTATGCAAGATATCACTAATGGGAGAGGATAAGCTAATGGTATTAATTGGGATAAAAGCGTCATCCGTAGTATTATCACTAGAAATTGAAACGTTACGATTATCACAATTAATTCTCCGGCGACCAATCATATCTTTCAAGGGAGAATTTTCTCCTATATTATGCGAGGTTCTTGGATCCAGTACTGGTTCTTCCTCTGTTGTACTAATTAGTCGAGACATGGAAGAATGAAGATGAGGATGAGAAGGAGGACTGGAAGCACACTCTGTTGCAGTTACAGTAGCACAAGTTGAAGAAGCACTCGTTTCAGAATTACAATAATTAGTATTATTATTATTATTAGTAGTAGTATTAGTAGGAGGAGGATTATTATCTAGTGAGAAACAAATGGATGGACCCAAAACCAATTGACCCGTACTTGCTAAAAATTCATTATCACTTTCATTTTCATTACTTGATGGGTTTAACTCACTCCCAGTACTGTTATTCTCACTATTATTATCCGGATCTACAATCTTATTTGCAGACACTTTAATATTTTGTTCCAAACTCCAACAGGATTTTAATAGTTGTTGTGGAACACTCAATAGATTGAGGGGAGAAGAAATCATTTCCTTTCTATTCTCTTCTTCCTCATTCATATTATTTTCTCCATTGTATTCTCTCACAAGAAAGGGTTTTGGACTTTGAATTGTTAATGTTCCATTCATTAAACTTTGAGCTTCGGAAGGTAGTAAAAACCATCGGAGTTTTTTACATTCAAATATCAGAGTTTGATCCGGCAAGGAACGTCTCTTACTCATCTAAATTTACAAGTATTTTTTATTATTATTATTATTATTAGTTCAAAAAGAAACCAGAAAACAAGAAAAATGAGAGAAAGGTCATTTATTTTTTAATTTAAGACATTCATCTTGGTATCATTAGCATAATATACATATATTCATTATTCAAAGGATGATGATTTATAAACTTACATTATGCGCATTCTTCAAAATATTTTTGGCTTGCTCCAAACTTTCTCTAAAGTTTACACAATCTTCACTATTATTCCGCACTCGCTCCTCACTATTTCTCCCTCTTTCACAACGAATGCCCTCGTTGTCGAACTGACCCCAACTCAACCATTTACGATGATGGAACATCTGTACAAAATACAAAAAGTTACAAAAATAACAGCATGTCTTATATGTATTATGCATTTCATCCACATTAAAATAATTTCCACTAGACAGTCTTTAGTAGCCTGACTTTGAGAAATAAAAACAAATCACCACATGTCAACATTATTCATTCCCTCATTCATTTGCGCCGAACCGAGAAAATACGGATCAGTCAAGGGCAATATATTTATTTAATAGCTCTCAATTCTCTTTACACTGGTAGTTGAAATATAGAAAAACTTG
>JAQGBI010000441.1:0-16333 GCA_034698325.1 Sminthurinus elegans | reverse complement strand
TCGAGTTCGAGTTGTGACGTCATCGACTCGAGTTTCATGTCGACTCGAAAGGCAACTCGACTCGAAGTCGACGAGTCAAGTCGAGTTAACTCGACTCGTTTCGGAGTACTGTCCTTAACCAGTTGAGATTTTGACTGTGGAGTTTCTTTTGCTTCCCTTGATACTTCTGTCTGAGCCTCTGGAGTTGCAGATATCCTTGGTTTTTTCGTAAACCTGCCCATCACAACCTCCAAAAGCCACTGAAGTAGCGCAACTGTGTTTAAAATACCATAGATTTTAAACACGATGAGTACGGCCATGTTCAGGGACAACGGAATTACTTCTTCTTCGCTGGAGGGAGTAGCGCGGCTTGAGGGCGCCAATGAGCATCCAAAATAATGTTCTGCCACAATTTTCTAACCCCGAATTCTTCTAGTCGCAACATATTTGTGTAAATGCGATGGGCAAAGTGGAAGCGAAATTTGTGCATCGCCCTGCCCATTTGGGGATGAGACGACAGTCAATCATTTGTCTCCTCATTCTCAAGTTTTCGGCTAACGTTTGGCCTGTTCCTGTTTACTGCGATAGTAATTACCAATTCATACAAGGGAGTTTTAGTTGCGGATGTCGCCACACCTTATCATAAAAAGGCGTACAAGACTTTTCAAGATCTACTTGATAACGGGTTTCACTTTTACTCTAATCTTCGTTTGCCGCAAAACGGCTACAGAAAAGACGAGGCTGCATGGGCTGAATTTTTGAAGACAAAAGACTGGAAAAACGCTGTTAAAATAGGTGTGCATTATACTAAGGAAATGAGACTGGCAGATATTGAACAAAATTTCTTCACCAACTATGTAAATAAAGTCATGATGGTTTCAGTGACCAAAGCAGTGTACCAAGTAGGATTTATCAATATCATCTTTCCAACTGGAAATGGAACCACACTGCAAAACATTCCTCCTTCAAAACAGGAGGAAAAGATGTGGAGAATCATGGAGCGAATGGTGGAATATCCACTCAACTTTCCAGAAGAGACAGTAGAGAGAGAAATCATGTTTGAACCGAAAACTGCATTGATTGACTACAAAACAGAACTTGATCAATTCATTGAGATGTTTAATTTAGTAAAACATGACAAAATGACCATCACACGGGGACAAGAATCCTTTCTGGAAGATCAAATTGGCTTTCATGTTTGACTACAAAGGTGGCGGTCTTCTACGGAATTTTATGACACGGAGATTTATTGAATCTGGAGTCCAAATGTGGCTGGAGAGAACACAAATCCAGTACAAAAACCGCACTTGGTTTCAAATGCCGGGGGCGCCAAGTCCAAGGAAGATAACTGAAGGAGAAAGCGGAAAAGTTTTGTCTTTTGAATCAAACTTGATTCGAGGACTTTTTTTCATTTACTCTTTTTTCCTGCTCATGAGTTTTCTCAGTTTCACAGTCGAATTGGTCAAGTTCTATCACAGAGAAATTCAACTCGGATGCAAGAAGCTATGGACAAAACTCAAGTTTTTTGCTTGTTGTTGTACACAAATGAGGAGCCAAAACTACAAAGCGAAGGTCACTGAAAGGTTGGCAAATTTGGCAGCTTTAAAAGTTCAGGTCAGCCGAATTGGGTTACAAAACCGTTGAAAGTTAAAACAAGTTGAGAAAGATGTAGAATAATTTGCTCAATTTTAATTGTGGCTCATGAGTATTCAGCGTTTAGAGGTATTTGATAAATTGAATTTACACAAACATTTGCATGTATATAGAAATGACCATGAAAAAAAGAATGATAGATATGTGTCTCTAACAATATGTAATATGTTTCATTTCTAGAGTACCCTTGAAATAATATGAGCCGAGGTACACAGAATCGGGCTTTTACTGTACTTTAAGGACTTTAACGCCGCTTGTTATTTTAAAAACTTTTGATTAATTGAAAGATTTTGAGTTTGAATGACGGTTTGTCTTACAGCTCTGCATTATTAGTTTTTAAATGTTAATTCAAGTATTTACAATTATTGATTAAACAGCTCACGAAATTATCAAATGAGCTAGAATTTAGAAGTATTTTATTTGTCATGTGTCTTTTTATTCCACTCTTGAAATCACTAGGAGAATTCTGAAATGAGGAATCATGTCGGGAATCATTCCCGGTCATTTTGTTTCATTTTGAATTTTGCTCCAGTTTGATATCGTTGCAACGGTAACGTGTCTTTCCCTGAAGTGCCTGAATAAACAAGTGCCCACTGAGTTTTAAATTTGAATAAATTTCATAATTCTTTTCATTATAGTTTTTACATGTTTTAGCCGTTCCTGGGCAACTCATCAATATTAGAAGTTGGGTGGTTTTGTTCTTGAAAGTATTCACAATTCACAGTAATCAGCAAATCTGAAATCGTGCAAATCAAAAGTTTATAAAGATTACCATAGTTGACGAGTTGAAAGAGGTGATATCTCGAACAAAAATTAATGGCAATTTTTCAAGGTTCTTTTTAGTAAGGATTTTATGTCTATCGCAAAATCCCAGAAATATTGAGTGGCGCCAAAGTAACTCAGTCCAATTTTTCTCATGGCCGAGCCTAAACGTTTTCAATGTGGAATATACACAAATCTGATGCCCATTGCTAATTTTTTTCCGCTATCTATTCCAACGACATTTAACAATGTTTTTGGTATTATTCATTATGCTAAGATAAGTTCCGTGAAATCTCTATTTTAAAAAAGATACCACAAGAAAATTTGAAGCATTATTGCTGAAAACAATGTAAAAGTGTTGTAAAAGGAATAAGTAAAGTGAGGATTATGTTTATTTCCTATTTGTTTTCCACCACTTTTAAGTTGCAGCATAACATGTGAAAACAAGGCCATTTTACTGAATTTTGGTTAGGTTTTGGTTGAAAATAGACTCTTTTTGTGATATCTGCTTAAATAGGAAATGTATATTTTTATTTAATTTTTTTGTTTGTAAACATGAATCAAAATTTTTGTCAGGATTTGCTTCAATTCAAGAGACGAATTTTTAGAACTTGATGCAAACCGTATTCAAAATATTACCAGCAAATATTTCATCTAAACAACGTTTAGCTCAAACACTAAAGTGTGTCGTTGTGAGTAAATTGTGTTTTGACTTCAGAGATTCGATTCAAAACTGAAAGCCGTCTCACTTCGTCTACCAGCTCAAATGAAACCCGGCAGAAGTACAAACCCAACTGAAATGAATCCAATCAATTCCCACAAGTGTGCCCTCTGTCCTTACACAACAAAATTTCTCGGGAGTCTCAAAAATCATGTACGAACTCATTCGGATGAAAAGCCCTTCAAATGCCCCGAGTGCCCCTACAGGGCAAACTTTGAAGGCAATGTCAAAAAGCATTTGAAAAGTATACATCATCCTCAATTTCGCCATTTTCCATGTCAATATTCTGGATGCAACTACGCCGCAAAACAAAACTCACATCTTAAACGGCACTCAAAAATCCACTCTGATGAAAAATCTTTCTTTTGTTCTCATCCAAACTGCAATTTCTCCTCAAACCACAAACGCAGCCTCATTTTACACGTCCGAACTCACACGGGTGAAAAACCATGGGTTTGTCAATTTGAATCCTGCTCCTACGCTGCAGCTCGGCCGGATCTTCTTGTGCTTCACTCGCGAACCCACACAAAAGAAAAGCCGTTCAAATGCCCTGAACCAAATTGTGAATATTCAACAACCGAGAGCTCCGCACTCAAGAAGCATAGACGTCTTCATGAGCCGGCAGACGCTCAAGAACGTCCTTCACTTTCATGCCCGCTTTGTGAATATTCCACAACAATTAAAAATAATCTCTCAAGACACGTCAAAAGTCACACCCTGGAAAAATTGTTCAAATGTGACGAGCCCAACTGCAATTTTGAAGCCAAGACAACAACGGAAATTAAACGTCATAAGCTTGTGCACTGTGGTGAAAAGTCCTTTGCTTGTTCCGTAGAATCATGTAAAATCCGTTTCAAAACTAAAGGGCATCTTTCTAGGCATTTGAAAACTCATGGCAATGAAAAACAGTACAAATGTGAACTTTGTCCATTCCGAGCAAAAACAAGAGGATATGTCAGGGGCCATATTAAAAATGTCCACTCAGACCCGGATCTCCGACGCTTCAAGTGTACAGAACCACAGTGTGGCTCTGCTTTCAAGACAAAAGGCAGTCTAAAACAACATTTTTTGACTCATGGCGGAGAGAAAAATGCTCCTGTTCATTTCCGGATTGAAAATACCGAGCCATTTCCTTGAGACATGTCAAAATTCACGAGAACAACGTCCGTAATTCGGCAAAGAAGCACAAATGCCCGGTTTGTGATTATAGTTGCACAGCCAAGGCAAATTTGAGATTACACATGAAAACGCACGGAAACGAAAAACCTTTAAGTCTTCTTTGCAAGGAAAACTCCAAATCCAATTAATGTGAATATCGAGCAAAGACAAGAACAATTCTCAAACCACACGAGAGCAAAAAGCATCCCTCGTGAAACATGAAACTTTGAAATATGAAACAGGAAAGGAAGCGAACTTATCAACACCTTTTTCTCATAAAACTTTCATCTTTTTGTATAAAACGCTTATGATTTTTAATAAAAATCCCCTTTTGAAACTGACAGTTAGTTTAGAAAGTTTTGTCCATTGAATCATTCTTCTATACTTTGCAAAAACCCGAACAGGCACAAGAGCGTTTCTGTTTTTGAATCAATGGACGTCGATGCCATCAACTTCCATCCAAATATTTGTAAAAAATGGAAAGATATTTGGACAAAATTTGACAATGCAAGGGTTTCCTGTTATGAAAATCAGGATGGCGGCGTGAGGAATTGACTACCTCAAATTGTAACTTTCGAAACCTAAATTTATGGCAATTTCTCTCAATGTACTTTAATATCAAAATTTTCTGGAGTGTTTAATACTGTAGAGTTTGTAATCTGCCTATATGATGGTAGTGAAGGAATTGCAGAAATATTGAGTGGCGTCAAAGTGATTCAATTTATAATCGCAAATAACAAGAATTTACAACATAAAAGCTAAACCACGCCAGAATGTTATAGTTTGAGTATTGAGTATTTAGAATGCGCAGTCCTCCCATGACTCACTTCACTTCCCTGCTCATGATTTTTTGCGGACCATCAAAAGCGTAAAACAATATTGCTTTTTCTTCAGGACTTATGAGCTTAAAGTAAATTACGAGTTCCCGAATCCACAGTAACCTTTTGTATTCTCGTCATCTTAATTTTTTGTGCTTTATCCGTTCTTCTCAATTCACAAATTCATGAGGAATCATTTTCTCGCTCTAGGTTTAAAAGTTCTTTGCCTGTTCAGCTGATTCATGTAAACTGCATTTCAAAACCAAAAGCAATCTTTCCGCTCATTTTAAAACTCATGGCTATGAAAAAACAGTACAGATGTGAACTCTGTCTATTTCAAGCCATCGCGAGAGGTTATATGAGGAGCCATATCAATATCAAAAATGTCCACTTGCACCCGGATTTACGACATTTTAAGCGCCCCAGTGTGACGCTAAATTCAAAGCAAAGGGGAATTTCAATATCCATCTTTTGACTCACGCCGGAAAGCAAAAATATTCGTGCTCATATCCGAATTGTGAAACATCGAGTCGCTTTCTCGGGCTACATCAACCGTCATGAATACAACATTGAATAAAAATCTGAGCTTCCGGACACAAAATTCGGTACATCTCGAAATGGCTGGTTTTATTTGTTTAAAAGTTTCCCCTAATAGCCCCTAGACTACTCCAAGTGGAATTTTTTGAATCCGCCAATTCTGGCGGATTCCGCAGCGGCTTTTGTGCGCAAAACGGATGAAATGGCGCTCCCTCTAGTAGGGTTATTTATAAACATTTTTCGATTCTGCTGCACGTAGTACCGAGTTAGAGACTGGTACCGGGTACTAAAATCATAAAATGACCATAATGTTAAACCCCGTGACCTCCAGGCGGGTCGCAAAATTTGCTATTCACCAAAGCTAAAAATAAACATCAGGGTAGCTCAGATTTTGATTCATTCCCAATTCGGAAAAGAGTTCGATTTGTGACTACAGATGCAAAGTCAAGGCAAGATTTATTTTACACATGAGCACTCACGCAGACGAAACATTTCAATATGATCTATTTTTTATAAAGTTGTAAGCGGCGTTAAAGTACACACAACCACAGTTATTTTTCATTGTGTTCAATTTCAAACTCTTTGTATGTAACCATAGTTACTCAAATGAGCATTAATTTAAGGGGATAAACTCTCGTATTTTTGTTTAATGACCTAAAAATTAGGTGACAGAAAGTGAGAGATTGTTTCTGTTTCACAAGATAAAACGTTGGAAATACATTTTGCTACTTCTGAAAACCTATTTCTTTTTGTTGGAGGAGGCGACAGTCACATCTTCGTATTTCACACTACGTTAAATTTTGATATTTGTTTTAAGCGGTTTTGAACACGAGCAACTTTTAAAAAATTTTGTGATATTTCAGCGCCGCTTGATAATTTTTGCGATCAAAATGCAGCACCATTTCAAAGATCGTCTTCAATTAGTTGATTCTGTTTCCAGCAAACTGTGATATAATGATCCAAATTAGTAATTCGTACACAAAAAGTTAAGAAAATGCATTTTTCCTTCATCAAAGCAATTACCGTATCCAAATACCAAGTATCGCAACAATAACAGTAAAACAAGTTTGGAGTACAGAATATAAATCCAGTGAAAAACATAACTTTTATTTCAAGCATGAGTAATTATATTGCTTGCTCAATACTCAATCGCGGCAGTTCTAACATGACTTTGTTGAATTTAATTCTGTGAACGGGGAAACAAAACGCACCTTTTCTCATGTCTCATTGTCAGATGCTAAGATCTACTAAAGCGATTTGAAATGTAACAAACACACAAAAAGTTTGAAAGTTAGGTGAAACCTCATCTTTGAAAAGGGTTGCAAAAAAATGTAAACAATTTGAAACATTATTTTGACAAACTAAATAAACTTTTAAGTATTTGATGCATTTTAGTCTTTACGGCAAGAGCTCACAAGAAAGAAAAGTGACAGTTTTCTGCTTCCCTCAAAATTCACATTTATTGGTTTTTTTGTGCTTGAACAAGGTTTTTTCTTTGTGTGAGTTCTCAAATCAGTAGTGAACAATCCTTTTGTTTTGGCTGCACAACGACATTCTTGGTTTTAAGTGGCTTCATTCTGCCAAAGATTCAACAGTTCTTTTACAATTAGGACCTTAAGATATTTTACAATCAAGAATTTTAATGAGTTATATTTTGGCGGTACGCTAAATCTTGAAAAAATTCAGCTTCGTTAAATACGATATTAATATCTAACCAAATTTGGACTTATACAGAATTTAGATGTTTGACTTTTGGTTCCTTTTGTAATTGTAAATGGTCCAAAGATTAAATTTTTCTCGAGTTTGAATTGAAATAAACTTGTATTACTTCAACGCCATTTTAAAAAATCTGCGAAGAAACCACAGTTAATGGCAACAAGATGTATGTTTGGAATGACGATCACTGTACAACAATATTTGACGTGATAAATCAAACTATTAAACAGTTTTTGGAGCAAATGTTTTACGTCTCTACTTTAAGGCACAGAAAAGACGGGGAAAATGTGCTTTTAATGATTTCATTAAATTTTAAAACATTTTATTCATTCATTGATAATAAGTTTAATTTTTTCATAATTTTATCCAGAAGTAACTAAAATCTTGAAAATCCCAAAAGTAAAAATATTCAAAACAAAGGCACTGAAATTTGTCATTCTTTGCAAACCACATAAAAATTGTAAGGGCATTTTGTTCATTTTAACTCTCACGCGGACACCTTTTGAAAATGGTCTCGTGTTTTCTGAGTAGCGATTACTCTGCTTGATATTTCCATTTATCATTTTTGCAATGCTACGGTCATTTAAGTATGAGTTTTCAAGTGAGAGATCAAACACAGTTTCGTCCTGGTCCAAAGCTCCACAACTCGCAAGTAAGTTCTTCTCTGTCTCGTGAATTATTAAAGAAAATTTTCATTTAAAAGCTCGTCATTTCACCATCTTCAAGACTAAATTTACATTGTTGGTTTTTCACTAGTTCTTCTTCCATCAGCTCGCTATTTTCATTGATGCTCCCAAAAATTAATGACCAACTTGAAGTTTGGAGTAGAAAATGTAGCATTCATTTCAACATTTATTCGTACCTTTAATTCAACAACAGAGTTTCTGTGAACATTTCTCTGGAGTCTAGTTCAACTCAAACCTTGAATGAGAATTCGTGCTGAAAATGAATTGGAGTTCTCTTCAAAAATAATTCATGGCTTTTGGTTCACTTTAAAAATTGGAATTGTAGTCAAGTCTTCACAAAATAAAAGTGGATTCAGCTTTTTTGTGCTCTACTTTGTTTGGTTGCATGAAACAGTTTCGCCATTTTACGAGTACGAATGAAAAGAGAAGAAAATGTAACTCGAGTGATTTCACTCATTTCTTTGTATCTATTCGCTCATTATGAACCGCCAAATGTGGGTGCCCGAGTTTTTCAAGCACCTTTTTGAAAGCACGACATTTCATTTTTAATTTAAAAGTAATGTAAATTTTATTCTTTCTATTTGTGTAGATAAATAATGTAAAAATGCGACGTTTGTATTATCAAAGTCCCATTTTACATGCTCATTATTTTTTACAACACATTTTCACAACTCTTGAAAATGCAAGTTGACATTTCAAATTTCAAGAACAACAAGTTAAAATTGACAATTTTCCTCTGCACCAAAACCAAGACACCAGTGAAAAGTTTTCCAAAGTTTCTGCGAGTCGTCGTTCTGTACATTTAAGACAAGTCAACCGTTTCAGCTTCTTGCATTTGGTTCCATTTGCTTCTAAAATGATTTCTGAATTTCGATTCTGTTTTGTGTTTCGCTTTGAAATCGCTTTGGCTGAATCTCAACCTCAAAGAAAAAGTTCTAGTCACATTTTGTTGTCCGATTTCGACTCAAATGAACGGCGGCCTGTGAATTTGGCTTCGATTCTAGGAAACGACAGTTCAAATTCCTTTTGGATCCACCTACAACTTTGGACCCTCCTCACTAATTTTGACTACAGCTCCATAAAAAATCCAATTGTAATTGACGACTTGACAAAGACAACCAGGGTATCGTTCCCGTGGGGAAATCTTTCGTTTCCTCATCTCGATACAAAATCAAGCGAGCGAAATATGAATGTGATTGTTAAAGCAAAGCATCTTCTTTCCTTTATTCGAATTCAGTTTACTCCGGACTATTTTCGGGGGTGAGTACGAACCTTGTGTTTCCATATTTGAAGCGCTGCCTCTCTTCAACTTGTACTTGATCCCACAAAACACCATATCAGATTCTTCGTCCTCGTCAGATTTCTTGATTTCTGAAAAGCAAAAAGTGGCAGAAGAATGTGCTAAATATTTAAATGATCTGCAGTCAAAGTATGAAGATTTTGAAGAAAGAAAAATTTATGCTGACGTTCCTTCATTTTGTCTCCTCCTGCCGAAATCTGAATCTAAAGGGATTCAAAATACCCGCATAACTCGAATAACTCAAGGGTGGTATGTTTGTGTTGATCCACGCTACCCGGCAGATCCCACAATTCTGGTGTCTTTTTCTTGTCCTTTGAGATTTTCTGTTGGTTGCCTGGACGACATGAATATGGCGCTAGAAGTAGGAAGCAAGAAAAGGAGACAACTCGTCGTGAGACTGTCAGAGGAAGAGAAGCAGCTTTTAGAAGACAATGGACGAGGTAAAAGTGACGGAATTTTTAATTATTTTTTAACTCCGTTGGATGCTCTCGAAAAAGGTTCTCTAGAGCCCGCCGTCGGATTTTTTATATTGTTGAACTGGAACATCAGTTTTGTTGCAAAACCCACACGAGGATCTATCTCAATCTCCTCTTTTGCTCGACACCACAACGACTTATTGGCCGTGATAAATTGGGAGCAAAACCTTTTTGCAATCACAGGGAAGAAAACGTACAGATTCATCACAAGTGATGAAATCAAAAATCTCGATGGTTACGGTCGTCAAGGTGAATCAGCCTGGAGTTTCCTTGGAACTGAACTTCAGTGGCCGATGGTTTTGTACGCACCGCCTTTTCAGCCAAATGTTTGGCTTTGTCTCCTTTTGTCTATGTTTTTGACCGCCATCTTTATTTTTATCTCGTTTCGAAGATGGTGCTGGCAACAAAATACGTTTTCTCTCAAAATTTTAATATCAATAGTTTTTGAAGGGTTTTTATGGCTGTTTCGTATTCTGATGGAACAGCCGAGTCAAAATATCCCTGGACTTCAACTTTCAAACAAGCCCCCTAAATTGTTCGCCATTTTAAAATTCATGAGTACAAAGGAATCCTCCATTCAGAATACGCCGTTCAGTTTCCATATGAAACTGAGTGGAGATTTGGCCGCCAATTTTTCGACACAGAAGAGCCCTTTGTGATCTATTTCAGCCATTTTGGCTACGTGTATGATACCCGTTCGGAAGCAGAAAACGATATCTGGGTTTTTAATCTTTTTCACATCTTTGTATCAATATTTCCTCAACTACTTCACCCCATTGCACCGAGTTTTCTATATAGTGACAATCGTGCCAGAATCTGCAAGAAATTGTGCCCAAGGGCACGAGAAATTAGCCAAAAAGATTTCCCTTTTTCAGAATGCAAAGAAATTGCAGAATGCAAAGAGCATGTTCACCTTGCTTCAAAACTGAATCATTCTCGACTGACAGATGTGAAATTGCTACCAGAATTGATTCGCACAAAACTGAGCGAACCGAAAACTGTCTTGATTTTTCCGAGTGAGGACTGGGAGTATTTTTGGCAGTATTTCAAGACGGAAATGAAAGCCAACAAAAGTCTCCAATACACACACAATCACAAAGAACACGGAGATGAGTCTTTCGCCAAAACCGAAATCTGCACGTACAAAAACATCTTCACAAAGCATCATCCGGAACATGTGACAAGAAGAATGGGAATTCTGTTTGGTTCCGGAATCTACGATTTTTGGAAGAACTGGGAGCAAATACGATTCACACCGAAAGAAAAGAAGGTCAACAGTACTTTTTACGACGACGAAACAATCAAAGAATTTCAACCCCTCGGGTTTTCAGATTCAGACGTCAGTCGCATATTTTACAACCTTTTCATTCTTCTAGTCATTTCAACCTGCTCTTTCTTTCCAGGAGAATTTTTCTATTTCAAAGTATCTGAATTCCTGAGGTCATCTATGTTTTCAGTTTTAAAACAGGCGCTGGCAAACGCTGGTGTAAGTTTGTGGAAATGGTTTAAGAATTCTGGTACTGAAATTGCTTATAGAGTTCGGTCATTTTTCAAGTAAATCGATTGCGTTGCCTGATTTTTCCTAAACTTGGATTACGTCAAGTTGAGCACTTTAAAAAAATTAAAAGAAGTACACATAATTTAGAATTAATTTTAAATTACGACTCGTACCTAAAAAATAAAAAATAAGTTTTGGTATGCTGTCAAATGTACTTATTTGTGTACAAAGTATTGCTTCAAAATATCACTACCCAACAGAAAAAGAAAAGGAACAAAAATCAACATGCTTTGAAAACAGAGTTTGTTTCATTTTATTTTCTAGGATTTTTTATCGTGTCGTGTACTCATAATTCATTGAACTGCAACTTCATACAACTTAAAAATCGTACACAAATTCACATAAATTTCAAATTTCCATTGTCATAAAACTTACAAGTATTATTTATTATGTACACAAAACGAATTCTATGTGATGTTGCTCAATTTATTTTATCAGAAAACCTCTGCGTTTAAAACACTTGAAAATCAAGCGTGTAAAAAATTCTGTTTTTCATTTTCTCCTTTTACGTTGGCTGCTTAATCACACTTTGGATCTGTACTTTTGAAAGGTCAGAGGTCAGAGTGCACGCGTTTGATGTGGTTTGTGACAGTTTCTCTTGTTTTGGCTCGATATGGACAAAGTTCACATTTGTACCTCTTTTCCTCATTGTGGCTTTTCAAATGAGTGGAAAGAGCGTATTTACTTTTGCCACGGTATTCACATGATTCAACTGGACAAGCAAAAGGTTTTTCATCAGAATGAACAACTTTGTGGAGTTTAAGGTTTCCTTTTGTCTTGGTTTCAAAATTGCAGTTGGGCTCATCACACTTGAACCATTTTTCGAGCGTGTGGTTTTTGACGTGTCGCAAGAGATTTTTTTTACTGTTCCCTAAATATTCACAAATTGGGCATGGAAATGAAGGATGTACTCTGCCCTCTTCCGGTGGATGAGTGAGTTTATGCTGCTTCAGATGTGTACTTCGAGCTGCTGAATACTCACAATTTGAAAGGTTTTTCTTTTGTGTGGGTTCTCGTGTGATGCAAAAGATCGCCGAGGCGGGCGGCGGCATAAGAACAGGATTCAAATTGGCAAACAAAAGGTTTTTCTCCCGTGTGAACTCGTGCATGTTCCGTGAGACACTTTTTGTACTTTGTAGAGTAACTACAATTTGGATAAGAACAAGAGAAAGGTTTTTCACCAGAGTGGAATTTTGAGTGATTATTGAGATCAATTTTCCGTTTTGCAGCGTAATTGCATCCAGACTCTGGGCATGGAAAAGCTCGAGAAGACGGTGATCGCAGGAGGTGCACAAGGGTTGAGTGTGTCGTAACATCTCTTTTCCATCTTGATTTGAATGGGCACTCGGGTCATTTGAAGGGCTTTTCACTGGAATGGGTTTTCAAGTGGCTTTTGTAGTGGCTCACAATTTTTGTTGAATAGGAACAGAGGGCGCATTTATGCTTGACATCAGTTTTGTCGATGGTTGCTCCAGGTTTTGATATCTTCATTATTATTTTGATAGAGAGTTATGGATACTAAAACTTTCTCAAAAATATTCATGCCAAGTATTTAATGAGTTCATAGAAACCGCTGTGATGCAGTTTCAGATTAATTCATTACAAAAGTTGGGGGTTTTCGAGCGATTTCTTTTATAGAGAATCGTGAATGATAATTTATTTAGTGCTAATCTGATAATAGTCGATTACTGCAAAAACCACACTCTTCCATCTGTTTCTGATGTTCAAAATGCGGTCCTTTGATCATGTGAAAATCTAAACGGCGTTGAAACTAAACATTTCTACAATGAGTATTTTTTGTGGATGTACTATGTACAAGTTGGACGCCATTCAAGTTTTTATGCGGTTTTAAGTTGCTTTAGTTGCGGATAGAATGCTCCTGGTTAATAAATTCATCCAGTTTTTTGTGTCCGTGTGGGATATTTCTTCTTTGAATTAAAAGATCAAGCACCAACTTTTTTTTGAGACTTTTCGAGTTTCTTGTAGAATGCACGAAAAATGGTCATTGTGAATTTTGAGCTCTTATCAGTTTTTGTCGTGTGAAGAAGAAATCAAATCGATAAGGGTTAAAAAATGTTCAAATTCGTCTGGAAAATGCAACTTGATCAACGGAAATCTGAGTAAAATACGTCGCGTTGGCTGTTGATATGATCTGTTTCCTTTGTTTCAACTAGACATCCGTTTTGATACGGGAGATTCAAAGCCGTTTAATTTTTTTGATTTCCAAGTACCACCTACTTAATGGAAGCTTCAAATTGCGTCGTGGTGTCACTTTTGATTTCATTTCTATCGCGGTTTTCAATAAAGTTTTTCGTGCAATCCAACATCAAGTTCTGGAAAACTATGGCTTATAAAATAATTCCAGAAACATGGATTGGCGTCCAAATAATTCAAATCTGATTGAAAATCATACGGAGTTACAACTCACAAGCAAAGCAGTGGCAAAATATTATAGTTTGAGTATTTGAGTATTGTGTGTTGAGAATGCAATCTGCACAGTCAAAGCTTCCATGAATCAATTCACTTGGCCTGTTGTACTTTTCTTGCCGCCACCCAGAACTCGAAATACCGCTTTCCTTCTGAATTCATGAGCATTGAGCATAAAGTAAATTACGTGACTCCTTTTGGACTTTTTAATTCTTGTCATCCTAACTTGTTGGTCGTTTAGCGATTTTTCACAAATTCACGAAGAACAAAATATATGGTACGCAAAAATTCGTGGATCAATGTCAAACACTGTCCTTTTTAAACAAGTTGTTTGTCGTTCGATTTGAAAGAAAAACCTTTCAAATGCCCCGAGCCAAATTGTTCACTTTCATCAACGATTTACTCTGACATCAAAGTACGTCGACTCACACTAGCCAAAGTGTGACTCTGTGTTCAAGACAAAGGGAAATATAAAACAACATATTTTGACTCACGGCGGAAAAAAGATATTCTTGTTCGTTTCCAACTTGTGAATATCGAGCGATACAATTAGGAAGCGTCAAGAGTCACGAGTACAACATCCAAAACTCGGAGAAGAAGCAAAAATGTCCGATTTGTGACTAAAGATGCAAATTCAAGAAAGAAATGGTTATACACAGAAAATCGGACTCAAACTAATCCTCTAGATTTGCAAGGAAAATTCTAAATCCGGTGGATGTTGATATCAAGCAAAGACAAGAACTGTTCTCAAACCCCACGAGAGCAAAAAATCTCTCTCTTGAAACATGAAACTAAAACATGAAAGTAGAACAAGGAAATGAAGTTTTCCTACATTATTTTCATCCTTTGTACAAAAACCTTATGATTTTGACTTAAAATATTCTTTTAAAACAACTAGTTACATTTTAAAGCTCAACTGTGTCAAAACAAGTTGTGGAAATGGATCCACTTTTGAGACAACGTGTTTGTTATTTGTTGTGTACCAACATTACATGAGATAAGCTGCATTGAAGAGGTGTTTCGCAATAAAACAAAATAACGAGTGGCGTTGAAATCAGTCAAACATTTAAAGCCACAAATGTTCTCAGCCGTTAGCTGTTGGCTGAATTAGACTCCGTTTTAAATAAAAGTCAGCAAGCTTTGACATATTGTCAGATTCTGGGCATTTGCGTTGTGGGTGTGTAACGACATCAAATGAGTAAATTAACCTGAATACAAAATACTGTGTAATGAAATTTTGGGTTAGGTGCATTTTATTATAACTTTTTCATACCTTGAGCCCTTTTGTTGTCCAGAGATTTTGGTGGGCATGAAACATGCAAAAACCACAAGTTTTGACGCGGAAAGAATCACGGCACATGAGTTCAGTTTAGTCATATTTCAGCTTCCGTTTGTACTGAATTCACAGCTCGCACATTGCACACAGTATTTTTAGTCTGCAACGAGAGAGTTTGTTTTCGGGAAGCGAGAAACAAAATTAGAACTTAAAATCATATCCAATGTTTACAAAACATGGAAAGTTTTATCGGAGAAATTTTCATGTGCTTTATTTTCCTATGCACAAAATTAAGAGTTGAGACGATGAATGAACTTGCCAAGTTGAAAGTGTGTCTTTTGGAACAAAACTAATGGCAATCCTTTACATTTTATTTTTTCTAAATCTGTAAAGGCTTTTCATGAAAGTTTTGTGTTTTATGCTTCACCAAACCATAACATTCATAAAATCTGCAGAACGAATGGTCGTACTACAATGGCAGAAATAACGAGTGGCGTCAAACTAATTCAACTTTTACTGAAGATTCCAAGCAGCTCCAATTTGCGAGTAAAGTCATGCCAAAATGCTATAGTTTGAGTGTTGAGTACTGAGAATGCAGAGCCGAAGGTCCTGTGCCTCGCTTTAATCTTTCTGATGCTTTTCTGTGAACCACTCCACTCAAAACTCAAAATACTGTCGTTTCTTCAGAATTAACGAACTTCAGGCAAATTATGATATTCACAATGACCTTCTAAATTCTCCGTTTTTAGGGTAGCGCAGCTTGCAAGCTACCCTACTACGCTGATCCGATCCGTATCCTGTCCGTCATCACTGAAACTGCGCATGCGCCAACTATAAGATGTATAGTCATATGTATACCCCAATACATATGTACCTGCATAGAAGTAGGGTGATATGCCTATAGCGCGCAATATGTACTAAAGCAAGAAGAGTATATGGCTATAGTCTTATATGGTATAGCAGCATATTACACCCATGTACGAACAATATGTACTAGCGTGATATAGATACAGCTTGTTATAGTGCATACCTAACATAAATGGAAAATTACAGAAAAAGTTCTCGAAGGTTCTTAACTACCCCCATTCAACAATACATGGAAAATTACACAACAAATTTACAAACGCTTTACATGCCCTTAGCATAACTTTACTATACGCATACTAAACATTTAGTAAACGTTTCAAACAGAGGACAAAAAGAGGACAAAAAGAGGACAAAAAGAGGACAAAAAGAGGACAAAAAGAGGACAAAAAGAGGACAAAA